>JAOTQR010036943.1:0-15671 GCA_025774065.1 Solanum ossicruentum | reverse complement strand
ATCTCTAAGGGGTGTCTTTATCATCTTGTGAGGGTTAGGGATGTGGAGTCCAAGGTCATTCCTATAGAGTTGATTCCAGTGGTAAATGAGTTTCTTGATAACTTTCCTAATGACCTTCCCAGTGTTCCTCCCGAAAGTGAAATAGATTTTGGTATAGACCTCATCCCCGATACTCAACCCATTTGTATTCCCCTTACCATATGCCACCGGCGGAGTTAAAGGAGTTAAATGAACAATTGATGGACTTGTTGGAGAAGGGTTTTATTAGGCTTAGCCAATCACCCTGGGGTGCACCGGTGTTGTTTGTGAAGAAGAAGGATGGGTCTCTTAGAATGTGTATTGACTACCGGCAACTTAATAGGGTCACCATTAAGAATATGTATCCCCTTTCAAGGATTGATTATTTGTTTGACCAACTTCAAGGGGCTAGCCACTTCTCAAAGCTTGATCTTCGGTCCGGGTATCATCAAGTGAAGGTGAGGGAGTGTGATATTTCCAATACGGCCTTCCATACTAGGTATAGGCATTATGAGCTTGTTGTGATGTCCTTTGGGTTGACCAACACACCGGCTGTCTTCATGGATCTTATGAATAGGGTCTTCAAACCCTACCTTAATTCATTTGTTATGGTTTTCATTGATGATATTTTGATCTATTCGCATAGTAAGGAGGAGTATGTGGCTTATTTGAGGGTAGTGTTGCAAAGATTGAAGGAGGAGAAGTGATATACACTATGTGAGAAGTGTGAATTTTGGTTGAAAGAAGTTGCCTTCTAGGTTATGTGGTGTCGGGGGATGGTATTAACGTGGATCCTAAAATGATGGATGTGATTAGAAATTGACCTAGACCAATGACCCCATCGAACATTGGGAGCTTCTTGGGCTTAGTGGGTTACTATCAGAGGTTTGTGAATAAGTTCATTTCTATAGCTTCTCCCATGACAAAGTTGACCAAAAAGTAGGCTAAATTTGTATGGACCGATGAGTGTGAAAAGAGTTTCTAAATATTGCAAGATAAGTTTATGTCTGCTCCTATTTTGTCTCTACCAGAAAGGCTAGAAGAATTTGTTGTGTATTGTGATGTTTCCAGAGTTGGTTTGGGTTATGTGTTGATGTAAGATAGTAAGGTGATAGTCTATGCTTCTAGGCAACTTAAAGTGCATGAAAAGAAGTACCCTACCCATGATCTTGAACTAGCCGTTGTGGTATTTGCATTTAAGATTTTGCATCATTATTTGTATAGAGTGCATATTGATGTGTTTACAGATCATAAGAGTCTCCAATATGTGTTCACTCAAAAAGATCTCAAGTTGAGGCAAAGAAGGTAGTTAGAACTTCTTAAGGATTATGACATGAGTGTGTATTATCACCCCGATAAAGCTAATATTGTGGTAGATACTTTGAGTAGGGTGCCTATGGGTAGCCTAGCGTATGTTGATAGTGGGGCCATAGAGGTGGGTAAGGAGGTCCATTGGTTGTCTAAGTTTGTGAGTTAGGTTGGAAGAGGTTGATAATGGTGGTGTTATTGTTGTTGATGGTTCTAAATCTTCATTGGTTGAGGAGGTGAAAGCTAAGCAAGATCTTGATCCCGCTATATTAGAATTGAAGGCATCAGTAAAAGATGGTATGGTGGAGGTTTTCTCCCAAGGGGAGATGGTACTCTTAGATACCAAGGTAGGTTGTGTGTGCCTTGTGTTGATGACTTGAGAGAAAAGATTCTTAATGAGGCTCATGGTTCTTCTTACTCTATTCACCCTGGGTCTACTAAGATGTATAGAGATTTGAGAGAAGTGTATTGGTGAGGAGGCATGAAGAGGGACATTGCTAAATTTGTATCTGATTATCATAGTTGTGAACAAGTCAAAGTCGAGCATCAAAGGCAGGGTGGCCTAGCCTAATACATAGAGATTCCTTCTTGAAGTGGGAAGAGATTAATATGGATGTTGTGGTTAGGTTGCCCAAGACTAGAAAGGGTTTTGATTCCATTTGGGTTGTGATCAATACGATGACGAATTCAGCTCACCTTCTACTAGTTTAGACTACATATGGGGCTGAAGATTATGGTACGTTGTACATTTATGACTAGGTAAGGTTTCATGGGGTTTCTTTGTCCATCATATCAGATCGTGGTGCTCAATTCCCTTCATACTTTTGGAGGTCCTTCCGAAGAGGTCTTGGGACCAAGGTAAAGCTTAGTATGGCCTTTCACCCTTAAATGGATGGTCAAGACGAAAGAACTATCCAAGGTCTTGAGAATATGCTTAGGGCTTGTATTCTGGAGTTCAAGGGTAGTTGTGATAATCATCTTCTGTTGGTTGAGTTTTCTTATAACAATGGTTATTCTAGCATTTGTATGGCTCCTTTTGAGTCCCTCGATTGTAGACGTTGTAGATCACCTGTTGGGTGGTTTGAGGTTAGAGAAGTGTCTGTGTTGGGTCCGGATCTGGTTATCGATTCTATGGAAAGGGTAAGGTTGATTAGAGAAATGTTGAAGACAACCCAAAGTCGCCAAATGTCTTATGCCAATATGAGAAGGGGAGAGCTTGAGTTTAAAGTTAGTGATTGGGTTTATTTGAAGGTGTTACCCATGAAGGGTGTGGTTCATTTTGGTAAAAAGGTTAAACTGAGTCCAAGATTTGTAGGTTCTTATAGGGTGATGAGAAGGATTGGTAAGGTGGCCTATTAGTTGGAATTGCCTAGTAAAATGGAATTGGTTCATCCGGTCTTTCATGTGTCTATGTTGAGGAAGTGTGTGGTTGACCCTAATGCTATTGTGCTTGATATTGTGGGAGTAGTTGAAGACAACTTGACATATGAAGAGGTTCTATTAGAGATATTGGATAGATAAGTAAAGAGGTTGAGGAAAAAGGATGTCACTTCCGTTAAGGTCCTTTGGAGGAATCAACAAGTCAAAAGTGCTACATGGGAGGCCGAAGCGATATGCAAAAGAGATACCCTTAACTCTTCCATCCTACTCAAGCCTAAGATACTAATTCTAAGTCATCTATGTGATTTCTTGTCGCGTGTTCCAGCCCCTAAGTCATTTGCATGCATTCATGTTTATATTGACAAGGCTCATGGTGATTTTACACTTATGTTGAGATTTTGAAAATGATGTTTTCAGTGTATTGCTGCATTCTTATTGGGGATGATCTCTTCATGATTACTCTTGTCATATATGTTAATTTTACATTCAGGGAAGAATGTTTCAAGGGGGAGATACTAAAACGACCCCAAAAAGTTCCCAAAAATATGCCTCGGAAGGGCCCGGAATTGTAATTTCTATATATCTCAAAGTTCGTGCGTGATATCAAAAATCTGACTTCATATTCTTATCAGGGGGTCATATTGAGTGGAAAATGGGTCTACTATCAATTTTAGAGAAATCAAATCGCAATTTCATTCTCCTAAAAAAGCAATTTTCAGTGAGCTCTGCGCACCCCTAGCGCGACGCGGCCAGGGCACATAATTTGTATTTTGTTGACAGCTTTCCTTTTTCTGACCAAAACTTTTTAGTCTTGGGCCTAATTCCTCCCATGTGTGAAAATACTTATAGTTACCCAATATTCACTTAACACTTAGAATCATATTTAACCATAAAACTGAAGTCCCAAAACTCAGTCGAATCTTAAGGATTTCATTCAAGCTTCAAGTCTCCATCTCCAATCTTCATCAAATTATTCTCTAAAGTCAATGTATGAGTTTCTTTCATGGGTTCCTTTCACCCATGATGCCCAAGCTTTCTTTTTCCTAAAATTGCATGCTTTAAAGTTAACTTACTCATGGGTCTTACCTATTATGAATTTAACTGAGAACTATGTTGGGGTTTCATGAAATTATGATTGTTTTAGCATGTTTTGGCTATGAACTTAAGATCTATTGTGAGATTTGCTGAAGGGTTTTGATGTACATTGCTTGAGGGTGTTACCAATTATCTATTGATCATTTTACATTGAATTTTCTAGCATGATTTCACTCTTGAATTACATGGATTTGCACTAGCACTACGCACTCACCAAGTTTTTGATAAAATGTTCGGTTAACTTATTTTGAGGAATTGAAGGTCAAATACATGTCTTATGAGTTGAACGACTTTATGATGATGAAAGGAACATATGTATATGATATTCTCCTATTCAGTGTTATAAGTTGACCAAACCTAGCTTGGGAGGTTATAGGCCCGGGTAACCACATCGAGAGGTTGGTACCTTGGTTGCCTAGTGCAGGGGGTAGTAGGCCTATATCACCATATCGAGGGGTTGGTACCTTGGATTCCTAGTATGGGAGTATTTGGCATGTATAACAATATTGAGGGGTCAGTACCTCACTAACCACATCGAGGGGTTTATACCATGGTTGCCTAGTACAGGGGTGGTAGGCTCGTATAACCATATTGGGGAGTTTGTACCTCATTCGCATCTCCAAGGAGGTGGTAGACCTTAGGTATTCCATATTGATGGTCACTAGCTACACATGTATTTTGTTCTATATAAGCATGACTTACTTCAAGCATCCTTCATTCATGTCATATTGTTATTATGTTATCTATTGCCTATGATATTGCATTTTTCCTATGTTACCTATCTATTGTTGCATTGCATCCTACATACTTAGTATATTCAAACGTACTAACGCATACTCTATGCCTACATGATGTCACCATGTAGGAACCGGAGCCCCGTTGGTCATCATCCTCCTCCACATGGCTAGTATGATTGTCTCTCAAGCTAGTTGGTGAGTCCTCCACTTCGGGAACATTGACTCTGATCTTATGCTATGTATAAAGACTCCCTTTTCTTTTTATTATGTACTTGACTATGAGGGTGATCCCGGTTGCTTTTCTTGGCCCCGCTAAGTTCTATGGTTAGAGGTGTTGTTGGACATGTTATGTGTAATGCTATGAGCTTTGACTCTCTCTTTACTCTTGATGTCTTTGATATCAAAGTTGTCCTTATCCCCATTTATCCCTAATTATTATCGCTTGTTGTATTTTATTGCTTCTGCCACCAAGGATGTGTAACGATATGTTAAGGGGCTTGCTTGGGGTCCTTTCGTGTTCCCCATGTGCCGTGTCATATCTAGGCTCTACGCTAGGGTCATGACAATTATGATATCTATGCATGCTTGATATGGAAATGTGTAAGATCCTAAGTCCCGAATTGTCCCCATAGAGTTACTCGTACTTACTCGCCCCTTAGTGTTTATATGATACCTGTTCTATGAATCCATGTTAATCCCTTTTCCTATTATATCCCCATAGTGTGATTTCTATTTTCTAGTCCCTTAAAACTATGTGTTTACTACTTGTATATGCTTTTGAACCGATGATGTGAATATGGATTGAGACTTGTTTGGGGACTCTTTGGTTCCCATTCGCCATGTCACTCCTAGACCCAAGGTCCGGGTCGTGATAGAGATGGTGTTAGAGCACTAGGTTTATAAATGATCCTCGGAGTCCAACATGCCGTGTCATGTAGCGTCTTATTCATGGGTGTGAAGCGCGCCACATCTATTGGTATAAGGCTACAAGGCTTTTTAGGAAATGTTTCACTTTTTCATGATTCTTATCATGCCATTGAACTTGCCTTGAGATTTCCTCTCTCCGTCCCTTCCTACCGGATAGGAAAAGTTACTTTGGCCTCATAATGTAATCCAGGCAAGGAAGATGTGATAGCTGATCTTATAGATGAGGTCAAAAGGGAGTTGGAAAAGGATGTACATTGTTTAAGAAACTCGCTCCATCGGATGTTCAAAGTTTTTCTTGGGTTGGCTGGATATTATAGGAGGTTTGTTAAAGGGTTCTCATCTGTTTCATGTATACTTACTATGTTGACTCAAGAGAAAGCCAAGTTCATATGGTCGAACGGGTGTGAGTAGAGTTTTCAAACTTTGGGAGGTCAGCTTACATTAGCTCCTGTTTTGACCTTATCTGGTGGCTTAGATGGGTTGGTGGTGTAATGTGACGCTTCTCTGATTGGGTTTGGGTTATGTACTTATGAAACATGGTAAGGTGGTAGCTTATATATCAAGGAAATCAGAGGTACATGAGCCTAATTACCTGACTCATGACCTTGAGCTAGAGACTACAGTGTTTGACTTGAAGGTTTAGAGACACTAATTGTACAGGGTGCATGTTCATGTTTTCACCAAACAGAAGAGTTTGCAATATCTTTTCACTCAAATGGATCTTAACTTGAGACGAAGAAGATGGTTGGAACTCTTTAAGAGCTACGACATTAGTGTGTGATGTCATCCCAACAAGACGAATGTTGTAGCCGATGCTCTTAGTAGGCTATCTAGGGGAAGTATGGCTCATGTTTATGAGGAGAAGAAGGAATTGGCAAGGGATGTTCACTGTTTGGGTAGATTAGTATTAGGTTGGTCAGCTCTAATGATGAGGGCATTCATGTTCAGAATGGGGTCGAATCTTATGCGGTTGTTTATGTTAAGGCTAAACAAGACTTAGATCATAAGTTGTGTCAAAGAGGTTAGTTGCCGAAAAGAAGATAGAGATTTTCTTCCAAGGGGGAGGTGTTGTGATTCGGTACCGATATCAATTTTGTGTTTCGAACGTTGATGGTCTTAGGGAGATGATCATGAGCATAACACATAACTCTCATCATTCCATATATCCAAGATCTACCAAAATATATAGGGACTTGAGTGAAGTGTATTAATGGCATAGTACAATGAAAGACAATGCCAAGTATATATTAGGGAGTTATTTAGATTGGGTGGTGTGCCAACTTCTATTATATCAAATTATGGTGTCCAATTTACTTCTCACTTTTGGAAATCATCTCAAAAGGGGCATGGCCCTAAGGTGAAGTTGAGTAAATACCTCTTCTCATCCTCAATCTATTAAGCAAGGCGAGAGGACAATTCAAACTTCAAAGGACATATCAAGGTCTTGTTTGAATTCAAGGTTAAATTGGGGTGATCATCTACTACTTATTGAGTTTGCTTACAACCATTGCTTTCATGATAGTAGTGATAGTGCACCGTTTGGGGCTTTATGTGGTAGAAGGTATAGGTATTTGGTGGAATGGTTTGAGTTAGATAAGATGAATTTTACAAGCTCGGATTTATTGTTGGAGGCTATGGAAAGAGTGGAATTGGTTAGGGAAAAGTTGAAGATGGTTTGAAGTCATCAAAAGTTTTATTTGGATGTTGGAAAGAGGGATCTTGAGCTTCATATTGGTGATTGGATGTATGTGAAGGTCTCACCTATGAAGGGTGTGATGCGTCCTAGGAAGAAGGACAAGCTAAGCCCCAGGTATGTAGGTCCTTATAAGATTGTTTCAAGAAGATTGGGAATGTAGCTTATAGGTTAGATATGCCTCTGAATTTAAGTATTATTCACCTAGTTTCCCATGTGTCTATGTTGAGGGAATTGGTTGGTGATCCTTGTACTATTATGCCTTTGGAATGTGTTGAGGTTGAGAAGAACTTGTCTTGTGAGCAAATTCTGGTTGAGATCTTGGATGTCGAAGTGAAGAGGCTTCGCAACAAGGATCAACATATTGAAAGTGCTTCAAAGGAAGTGGAATCAAGTATGATGCTGCGATACCTCTGTCCTTTCAAATCTATTCAAGCCTATGGTATTAGGTTCTTCCTATTCTCAGTGGTCCTAATTCTTTCACTCTTGTGTCTCATGACATGACATATATGCATTGCACAAAAATGATTTTATGGTGTTTTGTATGATCTGAATATGTTTTGATATGTGTTTTAATGACTTTATGACTTTCAAATGATAAGTCATGCATTGTATCTTGTGTTTGGATGTTTTGTGTTCTAAGTCAAGCCTTGATTCTTGCACATTCAAGGACAGATGTTCCTAAGGGGGAGATGATGTAATGACCTGGAAGTTGTACAACTTCATTAGAGCTTGAAAATATCAATTTTGGGAAGTTTTGAACTAAGGTGACACTTAAAGGGAGCCCTCACGGTCCGAGTGAGGTCACACGGCCCGTGTGGTATCTAGTGAAGTGGTCATTGGCCTTACATTATTTGCTTGGCCTATGAAGGTTGTGATTTTGGCTAAGGCATGCCATACTTAGACCTTCACGATCCGTGTGATACTTCACGGACAGTATGTTGGGTCGTGTAGTGGCCTTGGCTTGAAATCCCACAATTTTGGGACCAAGTGTTGTCATACGGCCAAGTACACGGCTTGTGTGGGGTTTCACGTCCGATATGGCCACATGTAAGGCTTCTGGTGTGAAATTTTTCTATGTATCAAATAACTTTCTCGAAACTATGTCATGAAGAATTTTTTAAGTGAAGTGGGATAGAGGAGTACATGTGTCGTTTGGCTTGGTACGGCTCGTAAAGCCATCCTTATGAGTGGTAACGTCAATATTTTCTAAGTATGGAATCTTCAAGCTCAAGATAAGTTCACTTTCAAGCCCTCAGTTCAAGTTTATTTATGTGGCTTAAAGTCATTATGGGTCTCCAACATCAAGCCAAGTTCAAAGGAATTCCATTGGCTAAACTTTTCACAAATGCTAATAGAAAGGTCCATTTTAAAGGTTAAATATATTAGCTCAAAATGAACTGGGTGTCCCACAACCTATTATGTTGAAGTTCGTTGAGTTAGCTTTCCAATGCATCCATTGTCACCTCATTTAGAGTTTGGATGAAGAAGTTATGCTCATTTTTGTAAAGCTTGTCTGTGCAGTGTTTTCTGGAAATTGACTAACTGAAGCTATACGGGAGGGTTTCAGTGTCCGTGAAACCTTGTATGGATCATGAGACCTCCTCACAGACCCCTAGCAAGAAATGTGATTTTTTCTTCATTAATGGTCTTTTTGTAATTGTGTCTCTTCCTAAAGGTCTTTTATGACTTCTTATGCTATCTTAAGACCTCCAAATAACCTAAGCCCTATTCTTCTCATTCAAATTTCATCCTCACACTTAGAGATTTTCTCAAAGATACTCTTAAGAATAATGAGTATTTAACTTGGGACTCAAGGAAGGCTCATTCTTCTTCAAATTTCTCTTGAAACCTATTCATTTGTCAAGGTATGTGGGTTTTGATCCTTGGTTCCTTCCAATCAAGGAGACCCAAAAGCTCTTCTCAAATAATTTTCATGAATTGTTAGCTTACTTTGAATTGGGGTTTTAAATATCATGATTCCTTAAATTCAAATAATGTATGGCTTATGTCTATTTACTGCTTTTAAGTTGATTTGAGTTATAACATGATGAGTTACAATGCATTTATCAAGTTATGGATATTCATGGCCCTTTAAGCTTGTTTTATGCATGGGTATCCTATATTATATTTTTAAATGTAAATTTACTTATGTTTTTACTTTAATCTTACATTGTCTTGTCAAATTTACTTTGAATCTCCATTACTCATACCATTCTCATCTCATTCATAGCATATGAATTCATGTTCATGAATTTTATGGAAATTGTGAAGTATGTTAGGCCCAATTATATTTATATATATGATTTTAAAATGATTGTGGTTATGACAAAAATGTGATCACATATATGTATATTGTTTAAGGCTCCTTGAGAATCATGGGTGTTTGCACCATATTTTTCTGTGAACGAGCTATTCCTAAGAGGGAATGATATGAATATAAGTTATGATTTGGCTTTTTAAGCCCAAAAGTGCATTGAAATAGATTGAAATGACTTACTCTTGAAATTATTTATGTATATAAGTATTCTCGTGGGTTGTTTGACTTAGCATCGATGGATTGGGGGTTCTCTCCCTTTCCTCGAACTATATACCAGCATAGGAATGGTATCCCTCTACGAAATGACTGGGTCATAAGAGATGGCTATTCATTTATGATACGATATGATATGCTTGATAAGAAAATCCTTCAAAAATGACTGGGTTATAAGGAAGGTAGCTACCACATACGAAATGACCAGGTCATAAGGTGTGAAGTAGATTACCTTTGGCAAGTATTTTTCTCAAACCAATAGGAGGATAATATAAGGCAAATTCATATAATAATTCGCATGAATTTGGAATGTCGGTTATGGTCACATCCCCACTATATATGAGCATTATCATATTTCATGCATCATGAATTTCATAACATATTGTTATATTACATTCCTTTGCTAATGTGCTTCTTCCTATATTATATGCCCTTGTCATCTAATACTGAGTGTAGGTTTGATAAGTTATATGTGTTACACCCTACACACTTGGTACATTCAAATGTACTAACCCATAAGTTTGCTTACATGATCTCACCATGTAGGGACCAGAGATCTCATTCATCCACCGTTTGATGCCTAGATTGGACTTGAGACATTTGTTATGGTAAGTCCTATCTTCCAAGGACAAACCACCATTCCTCTACCTATGAAGTCTTGTTTATGTTTTTAACTTTGAGGGCGAGCTCAGGACATGTCTTGGCCCCCGTCTCATTTTTCGTCTAGAGGTATTGTTGGACATCTTATAGACTTTTGTCAGATCTATATGTTATGTGTTGTATTTGAAGCTTATTGTTATGGTTATCTTTTAGATATGACTATTATGGATTTATTATGAGAATTATGATATGTATGCATGTTTGGTGTGGAAATGCGGAAGATCCTAAGCCCTGAATTGCCCCCATAGAGTGAGTCATACTTATTCGCCCCTTAGTCTTTATGTGATACGTATTTTGTGTGAATCCATTTTAATGTCTTTCCCTATGATATCACCATAGCATGAATCCTACTTTTCGGTCGCTTAGAACTATGTGTTTACTAATTGTATATGTTTCCGAACTGGTGATGCGTATATGGATACTTTAAGGCTTGTTTGGATACTCTCGGGTTACCATTCACAATATCGCTTCTAGACCCTAGGTTCGGGTCATGACTCTAGAGACCGCACGACAGAGAGACCGCACGACAGAGAGACCGCACGACAGAGAGGAGTTCAAAAGTAAGAAGACTAAAATATCCATCCATGAGGTTGGAATGAGGGGGAATGGTAACAGGTTTCAGGCGAGGCCAGCACCATCATCTGCTAACGCACCTACACCCAGAATCAGGGGTGGTCAGAGGTCTCAAAATGTTGGAGCCCAGGGATCTCTGTCACAAGCTAATACGACTTAAGGTTCACAAGGTAAACCACCATGTGCTAAGTGTGGAGAATTACACTAGGGGAAATATCATGACAGGAGTGATGTATACCATAAGTGTGGCCAAGAGAGTCACTATTAGAGAGAGTGTCCAAAGCGGGCTGACCATGCTCAATGTTCATCACCATCCCTGCCAGCTAAAGGAACCTAGAGAGGTACTTTGTTAGGCCTAAACAGAGCTACAAACCGTTTGTATGCCATGGGTAGTCGTTAGATCAGGAGAACTCCCTAGATGTTGTGATGGGTATGACATGAGTCTTTTCTCTTGATTGTTATGTTTTGATAGATCTTGGTACCACATTGTCATTTGTGACTCCTTATATGGTCAGTAGATTTGATAGAACCCCTGAGAGTATCATTGAACTCTTTGATGTTTCTACTCCAGTGGGTGAGTCTATTCAAGCTGAGAGAGTCTATAGAGCTTTCGTAGTGTCCATATATCATAGGGATACTATTATTAATTTAGTTGAGTTAGAGATGACTGATTTTGATGTGGCCCTTGGCATTGATTGGCTTTACGCCTGTTATACCTCCATTGATTATACAGCCCAAATCATTAAGTTCCAATTCCTGAATGAAGCGGTTCTAGAGAGGAAGGGTAATTTTGTTGCACCTAGGGGAAAGTTTATCTCATATCTTAGGGCTAGAAAGCTAATTTCCAAAGGTTGTATGTAGCACCTTATGTGACTTAAATTTGAAGATGATGAGTCCCCTATTGTTGAGTCTTTCTTGGTTATGAATGAGTTTCCTAAAGTGTTTCTTGAGTATCTGCCTAGAGTCCCTCCATTGACTTTGGGATTGATATTTTTGCCGATACCCAACCTATCTCAATTCAACTTATAGGATGACCCCCGCTGAGTTGAAAGAGTTGAAAGAACAATTGAAAGATCTATTAGAGAAGGGCTTTATAAGGCCGAGTGTTTCTACTTTGGGTGCCCCTACCCTATTCGTGCAAAAGAAAGATGGGTCTCTCAGAATGTGTATTAACTATAGGCAACGGAACAAGGTCACAAAAGAGAATAAATATCTTCTTCCAAGGATAGATGATTTGTTTGACCAACTTTAGGATGCCTCTTATTTTTGGAAGTTAGACCTCAGATCTGGCTATCATTAGTTGAAAGTGAGGGAATGTGATATTCCAAAGATAGCCTTTAGGACTAGATATGGCCATTTTGAGTTCTTGGTCACGTCCTTTAGGTTGACGAATGCACCTGCAACCATCATAGACTTGATGAATAGAGTATTCAGACAATATCATGATATATTTGTGGTCGTGTTCATCAATGGCAATTTTGTGTATTCGAGAGATAAAGAAGAGCATGTCAATCACCTCAGTGTTATCTTCCAAACACTTTTGGACCATGACTTGTATGCAAAATTCTTGAAATATAAATTTTGTCTTAAGTCAGTGGCTTTCCTAGGCCATGTTGTCTCTGGTGATGGTATTCATGTAGATGCCCAAAAGATTGAAGCGGTTAAAAACTAGCCCAGACCAACCTCTCCAACTGATATAAGGAGCTTCTTGGGGTTGGCAGGCTACTACTGCCGATTTGTTGATGGATTTTCTTCCCTATCTGCACCATTGACTAAGTTGAATTAGAAATAAGTTAAGTTTTAGTTGTCTGACGAATATGAGAAGAGTTTCCAAGAGTTGAAGACGAGATTGACTACTACACCAGTTTTAACCTTATCTGATGGGACTAAGGACTTTGTAATCTATTGTGATGCTTCAAAAGTCAGATTGGGATGTATGCTGATGCAGAGGTGGAAAGTGATAGCCTATGCTTACAGATAACTTACGGTTCATGAGATGAACTATCCGACCCATGATATTGAGTTGGCAGCGTTGGTGTTTGCACTTAAACTATGGTGCCACTACTTGTATAGAGTGCATGTGGATGTGTTCTTTGACCATAAGAGCTTTCAGTATGTCTTTAGTCAGAAAGAGTTCAACCTGCGATAGAGGATATGGTTAGCGTTACCCAAGGATTATGACATGAGCATTCTCTACCATCCAAGTAAAGCTAACATTGTTGCTAACACTCTTTTCAGGTTGTCAATGGGTAGCACAACCCATGTTGAAGAAGGAAAGAAGGAATTGGCTAAAGAAGTGCATCGATTGGCTCGATTAAGAGTTCAACTTCAGGAGAATGATGAGGGAGAAGCTAATGTTCAAAACGGGTCTACTTCATCCTTAGTGGCAGAGGTGAAAGAAAAGCAGGACCGAGATCCTGTCATACTTTAATTGAAGGAGGTTGTCAACAAACAGAAAGTGATTCTCTTCTCCAAAGGGGGAGATAGAGTGTTGAGATACCAGAGTAGATTGTCTGTTCTAGATGTTGATGGTGTTTGAGATAGGATTATTGTTGAAACTCATAGTTCTAGATACTCCATTCATCTTGGCTCTACCAAGATGTACCACGAGTTGAGAGAAGTCTATTGGTGGAGTGGAATCAAGAAGGATATTGCGAAGTTCGTATCAAAGTGCCCGAATTGTCAGTAAGTTAAAAGTGAGCATCAAGGACCATGTGGATTGGCCTAGAACTTTGAGATCCCTGAGTGGAAGTGGGAGATGATCAACATGGACTTCATTACTGGTCTACGGAGGTCTCAAAAGCAACATCATTCGATTTGGGTGATTGTGAATAGGATGATCAAATTGGCTCACTTCTTAGTAGTTAAGACAGCCAACACTACGAAGGGGTATGCCAAGTTGTACATCCAAGAGATTGTGATGTTGCATGGAGTTCCCTTGTCCATCATCTAGGACAAAGGAGCTCAATTCACCTCCCAATTGTGGAGATCTTTCTAGAAAGGATTAGGTACTAGAGTGAATCTAAGTATGACCTTTCATCCATAGACACATGGCCGGGCAGAGCGTACCATTCAGACATTAGGGGATATGTTAAGAGCATATGTCCTCGACTTCAAAGGAAATTGGAATGACCACCTACCATTGATTGAGTTTACATAAAACAATAGTTATCATGTGAGCATTCAAATGGACATCTGTAAAGCTTTGTATAGGAGGAGATTTAGATCACCAACTGGATAGTTTGAGGTTGGAGAAGCTGAGTTGGTTGGGCCTGACCTTATCCATCATCTAATGGAAAAGTTTAAGGTCATTAAAGAGAGGTTGAAGACCACACAAAGTCTTTTGAAATCTTATACTGACGTGAGGAGAAGAGACTTAGAGTTCGAGGTAAATGATTGGGTGTACTTGAAAGCATCACTTATGAAGGGTGTCACGAGATTTGGGAAGAAGGGGAAATTGAGTCCCCGCTATATTGGTCCCTTTCAAAGTGTAAAGAAGATTGGGAACGTTGCTAACAAGTTGGAGTTGCTTTCCGCATTAGACGTAATTCACCCTATATTCCACATTTCGATATTGAAGAAGTGCTTGGTAGATTCTGCATTGGTGATCCCTATTGAGAATATTGGGGTGAAGGATAACTTGTCCTGTGAGGAGATTTCAGTTAAAATCTTTGATCGTTAGGTTTGCAAGTTGAGAACCAAAGAGATTGCCCAGTCAAAGTCCTTTGGATAAATCAATTCATTGAGGAAGCCACATCAGAAGCTGGGGAAGAGATGAGAGCCAAATATCTGCACCGATTCATTTCCAATGATGATGACATAAAATTGATTGATCTATTCTTGAGTTGATATGTCTATTCTTGAGTCTGAATAGAGAATTGTTAAGATTGATGAGAAGTCAAAAGTTTGATTGATTGATGTGAGCATTGAGTTGATTCTTGAGTCTATTCGTGCCTTGATATCCCCTTTTACTCATCATTCAAGGACAAATGATCCCAATGGGGAGATGAAGTAACAACAATAAAATTACCAAAATACCCCTTGAGGATAGATGTGCACGTAATCCATCTGTCCATGCTCAGATGGCAAATCCGAGAATGTATATGCGATCAGCATGAAAAGTTGAGTAGGAAAATGGCCTCGACTGATTTTTAGAGCAACGATATTAAAAGATAATTTTTCGAACCAAAAACCCAAAATAGTGCCAGTGTGGACAGAGGCGTGTTGTGCCCCTGTCGCGGACCCAGACTTATTTTTTTAAAATCTTTTCGAGGGTATTGGAAAACTTGTTCAAAAAATTTCCGAAAAAATACACTAAGGTGCAATGCAGACCCGCTTTCCCGAATTTGAATTTTTTTTTTAATTTGTGAGGGGCATTCTAGACATTTTTCAACCCCTCCTAAACTGAAAACACGATCAAAATAGGTCATTTTGAGCGTAAAAGAGGTTCTAAACCCCATTCTAGGTTAAGTTTTTGAAAAAGACTAGGGCTTGAGAGAAGAGAAGAGGAGCTTAAGATTGAAGAGTTCAAGGGAGAATTCTTGAGAGTTGATTGTTGAAAGCTTCACACCAGGTATATAATGCTAAACTAAAGCATGGAATTGTTCTCCCATGTGCCCCATTGATGGTAATAGAGTAGTTGTGAGTATCATGAATCTTTATACATGTTTCTTGAATATTTTCTTGCAAATTATGTATGTTTATATATATATATATATATATATATATATATGTAACAAGTATTTTC
>JAOTQR010036932.1:0-15671 GCA_025774065.1 Solanum ossicruentum | reverse complement strand
TATCAGATGTTTTTCTTTATTTAGAGGCTTTGTAGACTATGTAAAGCAAAGTGAAGTCATGTCTCGTACCTTAGAAACTGGGGCCCAGACGGCCTAGTCATATTCATTTCCTTTTGGCTTGTTATCACTGTTTATATTCTTAAAAGCATGTCAAACGTAGAAACCCCTTATAGTATGTATAGAAAACACATAGATACAGGTTGGTTCTCCCAAGCCTTATCAGCAACGGGTGCTAGTCCGCCCTAACAGGACTTTGGGGAATGACAATAAGCTACCTTACTTGTCTTCCTTAACACCCTATAAGGACACACAATTCTTGAACTCAACTTAGCCATTTTGCCAAACTGGACCATACCCTTCATGGGTGAGACCTTCAAATAGACCCAATCACAAACTTTAAATTCAGGATCCCTCCTCCTCACATCGGAATAGGACCTTTGTCGACTTTGGGCTGTTTTCACTCTCTCCCTAATCAACCTCACCTTCTCCATGGCCTCTATAACCAAATCTAGACCTGCAAGGCCATCTCTTCCATCTCAAACCATCCAAAGGGGACCTACAACGCCTACCATAAAAAGCCTCGAAAGGAGACATACCAATGCTTGAATGATAATTATTATTGTAAGCAAACTCAATTAGTGGAAGATGTTCACCCCAACTACCCTTAAACTCCAAAACACAAGCTCTAAGCATATCCTCAAGAGTTTGGATAATTCTTTCGGCTTGGCCATCCATTTAAGGGTGAAAGGTCATACTAAGATTAACCTTGGTACCAAAAACACTTTGGAAGGACCTCCAAAAGTGAGAAGTGAATTGAGCACCACGATCCGAAATGATAGATAAAGGCACCCCATGCAATCAGACCAACTCATGAATGTACAATTTTGGTATAATCTTTGGCATCATAAGTAGTCTTAATAGGTAGGAAGTGAACCGATATTGTCATTCTATCAACCGTAACCCAAATAGAATCAAAATGCTTTCCAGTCTTAGGCAACCCAACCACAAAATCCATGTTGATTTCCTCCCACTTCCAAGTAGGAATCTCTATATCTTGGGCTAAGCCACCCGGCCTTTGATGTGTGGCATTTACTTGTTGGCAATTGTGACAACCGAATACAAAATTAACAATATCTTTATTCATGACACCCCACCAATACACCTCTCTCAAATCTCTATACATCTTTGTAGAATCGGGGTGAATAGAATAGGATGAATTATGAGCCTTATCTAAAACCATCTTTCTCAAGTCATCAACATCGGGCACACACAACCTATCTTGGTACCTATGGGAACCATCTCCCCCTTGGGAGAAAACCTCCACTCTACCATCTCTTACCACTGCCTTCAATTCAAGCAAAGCAGGGTCAAGATCCTGTTTTGCCTTCACCTCCTCAATCAATGAATATCTAGAGCCACCAACAACCACTATACCACCATTATCCACCTCTTCCAACCTAATCCCCAATCTAGCCAACTAATGGACCTCCCTAGCTACCTCCTTGCCACCATCGTCAACATAGGCTAGTCTATCCATAGACACCTTACTCAAAGCATCGGCCACAACAATAGCCTTACCGGGGTGATAGCGTACACTCATATCATAATCTTTAAGGAGCTCTAACCACCTTCTTTGTCACAAGTTGAGGTTTGTTTAAGTGAACGCATATTGGAGACTCTTGTAATCGGTAAACACATCAACATGAACCCCATACAAGCAATGACGCCAAATTTCCAAAGCAAATACCACGGCAGCCAATTCAAGATCATAGGTAAGGTAATTCTTTTCATGCACCTTAAGTTGTCTAGAGGCATAAGCTATTACCTTACCATTTTGCATCAAAACACACCCCAAACCGATTCTACAAGAATCACAATACACAACAAACCCGTCTAACTCTTCCTGTATAGACAAAATAGGAGCGAAAATAAGCTTATCCTTCAAAGTTTGGAGACTTTTTTCACACTTATCGGTCCACACAAATTTGTTTTTCTTTTGAGTCAATTTAGTCATAGGAGAAGCAATAGAGGAGAACCCATTCTAAATTTACGGTAGTAAGCCACTAGAACCAAGAAACTTCTAATGCCCATGGAGTCAAAGGTCGAGGCACCAATTTCTAATCACCTCTGCTTCTTAGCATCCACCTTAATACCATCAACCAAGACCACATGACCTAGGAAGGCAACCTCTTTCAACCATAACTCACACTTTTCATATTTGGCATACAACTTCTCCTCCCTCAAGATTTGCAACACTATCCTTAAGTGACCCACATACTCCTTCTTACTATAGGAATAGATCAAGATATCATCAATGAATCCAACCAAAAATAATCAAGGTAGGGTTTAAAGACCCTATTCATAAGATCCGTGAAGATAGCCGGTGCATTAGTCAAATCGAATGACATAACCACAAACTCATAGTGCTCATACCTAGTCTGGAAGGACATCTTGGGAATGTCAGAATCCCTCACTTTCACTTGGTGATACCCGGACCAATGATCAATCTTAGAGAAGTGACTAGTCCCTTGAAGTTTTTCAAAAAGATCATCAATCCTTGGTAGAGGATACTTTTCCTTGAAGGTGGCCCTATTGAGTTGTCGGTAGTCAATACATATTCTAAGAGACCCATCTTTCTTTTTCACAAACAACATCGGTGCACCCCAAGGTGATTGACTAGGTCTAATGAAACTAGTTTTCCAACAAATCCTTCAATTTCTCTTTTAACTCTTAACTCTGCTAGTGTTATACAGTAAGGGGGAATAGAAACTAGTTGAGTCTTGGGAAGGGGGTCTATACCAAAGGTTATTTCCCTTTCGAGAGGAACATCGGGAAGCTCATTAGGGAAGACATTAAGAAACTCATTAACCACTAGAATCGACTCTATAGTATGGTCTTTGGACACTCAGAAGATGATATAGACACCCCTTAGAGCTCAACCTTTGGGATTTAAGGCAAGAAATGAATTTACCCTTGACCACCACATCATGAATCTCCCACTCAAGAATGAATTCATTAGAGAATTGGAATTTGACCCTATTAGTTCTACAATCAATAGAAACATAGTATGCATGCAACCAATCCATCCTAAGAATAATAGCAAAATCCACCGTATCCAACTCAACAAAATCACAAGGCAAGATTTTATGCAAATTGCAAAAGGCATAGTTTCTATAGACCCTCCTAGCAACAATAGATGCTCCAATAGGAGTAAATATCTCATATGGCTCACATAACATTACGGGTTTAACATGAATCTTTTTGGCAACTAAAGGAGTAACAAATGAAAGAGTGGCACCTGGGTCTATCAATGTATATACATCAAAATCAAAGACCTTTAACATACCAATGATGACATCGGGTACCTCATCTACCCTTGTCTCTCTTGAAGAGCATAGACTCGGTTGTGCCTTAGGGCACCACCTTGTTGGCCATATTTTCCCCTAGGATCTGCATTTGAACCTTGTGGATGAGCATCCCTAACCTTGTTCCGATTATAATGGATATGATATCCCACTTCACCATAACCAAAACAAGCATTGGTGTCCTTCAAACATGGGCCACTATGACCCTTACCATATTTTTGACACATAGCATTAGGTACCACACCGCCACCACCTTAGACCCTTGGGTTATCATTAGCAAATGTTCTAGTAGGAGCATTGGAAGGCCCTTAGCCTTGATGAAATCGTCCACCCTTGGGGCTTTGGAATCTACCTTCAAAACGGGCCTTCTTAGCCTCATGGCCCCCTTCTCTATCTCAACTCCCCCCCCCCTACAATTATTTGGTATAGGTCATGAGGTGGGAAAAATCCATATCACTAATCAACATGGCGGCACGACACTCCTCAATGACCAAGTCGGACACACCCATCACAAATTTGTTCATCTTAGTCCTTGGTTAGACCACCAATTGTGGAGCATATTTAGAGAGTTGATTGAACTTGAGGGAATACTCCCTCACACTCATAGATCCTTGCCTTAGATTCATAAACTCCATTATTTTTCCTCCCTTAACTTAAGAGGGAAGAACAAGTTGAGAAAAACCGCCTTGAACTCTTCCCAAAGGATCACATTGTTGTTTTTCTTCTTCACTTTCCATTGGGTAAACCACATTTGAGCCACCCTCTTGAGTTAGTAAGCCACCAACTCCACCTTCTCCTCCAACCTAACACCCATAATAGACAACACTTTGTTACCTCATCAATAAATTTTTGAGGGTCCTCATCCACTTTAGACTAATAGAACTCTGGCAGGTTCATTCTAGTAAAGTCTCTCACCCTTGAAGTCGGTGTAGAAGCATGAGGGGCTTGGGCCCCTTAGTTAATTTGATTAGTCATGGAATGGGATAGCATGTGATAGCATCATGAAATTCCTCATGAGCCACTCCCCCATCTCGAGGAGCTTGAGAAGCGAGAGGAGTCAGTTGTTCCACGGGTGCGCGAGCTCTCCTTCCTCTTGTGTTAGGGATGATCTAAAATGGCAAAGAACATTCACTAGATGGGAAACCTTACATAACTTCTATAGCACGACATATATCATGATGAAGGGAAACATTTCCTAAAACGCCTCATAGCTTCTTACTCATAGTTGTGGTGTACTTCACAAGCGTGAATAAGACTTTAGTCAACGCGATGTATTAGATATCGAGGACCATTAACAACCTAGTGCTCTTATACAAAGTTTGTCATGACCCAAGCCTAGGGCCTACATGTGACATGGTGAATGGGGAACCCGAAAGAACCTCCAAACAAGCCTCTTAGCATTTCGATTACACATACTTGGTCATGGAAGCCATTAATCAACAACAAGAGCACAATGAGGTGAAAAGGGGCTAAGGGAGTCTTCCATACATAAGATCATTCAAGAGACAAGAAAAGTTAACGCTCAAAGCATAGTTACATAACTTGTCCAACAACACCTCTAATTCTAGAGTTTAACAAGGGCCAAGACACTCTCGGAGCTCACCGTCATAGTCAGAAACATCAAATAAAGAAAGAAGTCTTTACATAACATATGATCAATAGATATCATCCTTAGAAGTTGAGAACTTAACAAGATTGCTTCAAGAGATAGTACTAGCCACGTGGAGGAGGATGGTCAATGGAGCTCCGGTTCCTACATGATAGCATCATATAGGCATAGAGTATGTGTTAGTACTTTTGAGTGTACTTAGTATATAGGATGCAATACAACAAGAGATAGATAACATAATAAAGATGCATATACATGAGCAATGGGTAAGAATAATAACCATATGTTATGCATGATCAATGCTTGAAGTATAACATGTTTTCTAAGGTATGACCACTCCTTGGGAAGTGATTGAGAAATTTACCCCACAATTTGTAGATGAGAATGACCACTCCCCATCAAAGTGATTGAGGAATATGCCCCCCAATTGGTAGTTGAGAATGACCACTCCCCATCAAAGTGATTCAGTGAATGTACCCCAAAATTAGTAGATCAGCATGACCACCCCTCATCAAAGTGATTGAGTGAATATATCCCTTAATTGGTAGATGGGCTTACCACCCCCCATCATAGTGGTTGAGGCATAATACCTTCTCAACTAGGCCTGGTCAACTTATAATACTATAGATACTTTTTATGAAAACAAATTATATATACATTCCTTTCATCATCATAAAGTCATTCAACTCATATACCATGCATTAGACCTTTAATAACTCAAGAATCCATAACCGGACATTTTATCAAACAATTGGCGGATGTGTAATGCTAGTACAATACCATGAAATTCAAGACAAAAATTATTTCATAAAAATCAATGTAAAACCACCCACCAATACTTGGTAATGCCTTCATGCAAGACACATCAAACATGGTTTATAATCAACTTTTATGAAACCCCAACATGGTTTATAATCAACTTTTATAATAAGAGATACCCATAGAAATTCTAACTTGAAGATATGCAATTCGTATAAAAAGGTAGGTTAGGCACCATAGGTGAAAGGACCCAATGGTTGAAACCCACATACCTTAGATCTTGAATTTCTTGAAATTGGGTTGAGAAAGGCTTGAAGCTTAGAGTGAGGTCTTGAAATCCAAAACTTGTTCTAGAGTTTCCTTGAATTTGTATTGGGGGTTTTATAGAGGCTCTTGAAAGATTTTGAGAGTGTACTCAAATGGAGAAGAGTGAATAAGATAGTTAGGAATGGGGTTAAGGTCTTTAGGAAGGGTTAAGATAACATAGGAAGCCCTAAAAGGTCATTAGAATAAATTAAATTTAGGAAATGTCATTAATGAAATGAAGAGAAGTGATTACACGTGTCGTGTGGAGTGCCCATGAACTAACACTTAGACAATTTCTGGAAATTGGAAACTTGGCCAACACTTGGAAGTGTTTTTCTTTTTGCCTAAGTGTCACCTCATGGACTGATTTACAAGTCGTGTGAAGCCACACGGTCCATATATTGGTCCGTCAAACTATACTTAAAAAATTTTGCAAAAGTTAAGAGAAGGTAATTTTATACTTAGAAACATTTTTGCTCTGGAAGCCTCACGGAGGGCCTCATGACCCGTGCCATACCACATGGCTTTTGTGTCCTGTCACAGCATATGCCTTGGCCACAAAGTGGCCATTTTAGGCTCCAAGGCAGCCTCACGAGGTGTGAGATGCCACACTGCCCGTTTGGGTGCCCGTGTGGTAACTCTACACAGTAGGGCTTCACGAAAACGAGCATAACTCATTTATCTGATCTTGGAATGAGGTGAAACAAGTGCATTGGAAAGCTAACTCAAAGGAATTTTATTTAACATGTCATAGGTCATCCAATTCTTTGTGTACTAAAGGATATGCTCGTTCAAAGTTGACCTTTGCACAAACCAACACCCAAAACTCAATTTATAAGGAAGTCTTGAAGTTGTCTAAGTGCTAGAAGTCTCCCATGACCATAATATATTCCCCATCTAAGCAAATGAAACTTAAAACATGGGTACATAACAGCATGGAGTTACAAGATGTAACGTTTCCCTACTTCATACGACACAACCGAGGATCTAAAATGCCTACCATAAAAAGCTTCAAAGGGAGCCATGCCAAAGCTTGAGTGGTAGCTATTGTTGTAAGAAAACTCAATGAGTGGAAAATGTTCATCCCAAATACTGTTAAACTTTAAAACACAAGCTCTAAGCATTTCCTTAAGGGTTTAAATAGTCCTCTCAGCTTAACCATCCATTTGAGGATAAAAAGTTATGCTAAGCTTAACCATACCTAGACCTCTTTGGAAGGATCTCCAAATGTGAGAAGTTAATTAATCACACTAATCTGAAATGATAGACAAGGGTATCTACCTCAAGCAATCTAACCAACTCATGAATGTACAACTTGGCATAATCTTCGGCATCATAAGTAGTTTTGATTGGTAGGAAGTGATCCGACTTTGTCATTTTATCCACAACAACCCTGAAACGCCCCAAAAATACCTCAAAAAAGTGCTTCAGAAATGCCCATAATCATAATTTTCATACATCTCAAAATACGTGCATGATATCAAAATTTTGACTTCATTTTCCTGATTAGGGGAAAAATTGAGTGGGAAACAGGTATAACCCCGATTTTAGAGGACCCGTAATGAAAAATGATTTTCACCAAATTTTCTTATCGAGTGTGCATCCGCGATCTGGACACGACGTGAACTGTGTGCGGATCATGTAAATCTTGCCTTCCGTTGCGTCCGCATCGCGGACCAGTTCAACTTTTTCCTTAATTTTCTATTCCAGCCCAAGGGTCTTAGGGTCATAGCCCCATGCCCACTTATGAGTGAAAACACCTATACTTAGTCATTTTCCAACTCTGTATCACTCAAGACTATCTCAAATCCCTCTTCAAGACTTAACAAAATATTTCATCCAAATTCAAGCGTCTCAAGTTTAATTCCGGATCTCAAGAACTTCATTCAAGGTTAAAGTCTCCTTCAAACCTACATCAAGAAAACCCAAGTTTTAGGTATGTGGGTTTCATCCATGGGGTCCTTTCACCTATGGAGCCGAATCTCAATTTATATGAAAATTGCATTTTTTTTTCAAGTTGCATTATCTATGGGTATCTTCTATTATGGAATATGAGTATAAATTATGTTGGGATTTTATGAAATATTGATTTATATACATGACTATCTATTTCCACCTTGTACTATGAATTGGTTTTGTCTATTGAGACTATGCATGTTTTGAGCAATGAAACTATGATCTATTATGAGATTTCACGGTGGATTTCAAGGTATTATATATGAGGGTTCTACTATATGTTGGTGGGTTGATTTACATTGACTTTTCTCATATTATTACACTCTTGAATTGTATGATTTTGAGCAAGCATTATACACCCACCAAGTATTTGTTAAAATGTCTTGACAAGTATTCTTAAAGTTATTGATGATCTATTGCATGATTTATGAGTCAAGTGACTTTATGATAATTTTTGGCATTCAAAAATGTATTGAATTCATGAAAATGTCTATGAAGTTGTAAATGCCGGATTAAGCCCGTTTTCAAATATTTTACCTCTTGTGGGCCTTTGATATTAATGCAAGGGTACTATTTAATGATGATCTATTATTATGTTATAAAGTTACACTCAACATTAGAGATCAAAGATATTTTAGAGCTTCTCATGTCATGTTTCCATGTTTCTTACAAATTACTAAAAGTGTGATTATTTCAATTATTCTGTGGGATTAGACTTAGCACCGATGGATTGGATGTGGCATGGATCATCTTCATGGGTTCATATTCCTTTCCTAAATCTATGTGCCAACATAGGGGTATACTTTACCATTGCTTTACCAATGGGTCCATTTAGTGCACTCTCTCGTGAAATTCTTCCCGAAATATGATCGGTTCCGATAAGGCAAAGTTTCTTATAAAATTCTTTCCGAAATAGGATGGGTTCCCGTAAGTAGGGGTACTTCTCCGAAATGGGATTGGCTCTCGTAAAGTGAAGTATGATTTACAATGGTAAGTAGAACACCTTTTTACTAATGAGGGTGAAACAACCCTAAAAAGTGCCTGCAAATGTGCCTCGAAAGACTCCATGATCGTAATTTCTATATATCTCAAAGTCTGTGCATGATATGGATAATCTAATTTCATATTAGTGATCAGTGGGAAAAATTGAGTGGTATATGGGTCTAAACCCAATTTTAGAGCAACCATATCAAGATTTGAAATTTCTAAAATGTAATTTCTAGAGAGGTTTCCGCGACCATGGCGTGACGCACCAAGGGCGTGCCTCTTTGTATTTTTGTGCCAATTTTTTTTGTTCGGTCCAAGTCTTTTGGGTCTTTGGCCTAAGCCTTTCCTTGAATAAAACACCTATACTTAGCCATATTTCAATACCATATCATACAAGACATTCCCCAATATTCTCTCAAACACTTAGACAAGTATTTTATTCAGAATTCAAGTGCCAAATCTCATTTCGAATCTTAAGGAAATCACTCAAGCTTCAAGTTCTCTTTTCAAGCTTCATTAAGGAATTCTCCAAAGTTAAGATATGTGGGTTTCAACCATTGGGTCATTTCACCCATGGTGCTCAAGCTTCCTTTTTACATAAATTTCATGTTTCTAAGTTGATTTACTTATGGGTATTACTTACTATGAACTTGACTATGAACTATATTGGGGTTTCATAAAAGTGTGATTGTTCAATCATGTTTTGAGCTTTGAATCCATGATCTAATCCATGATCTATATTGAGATTTGATTAAGGGTTTTAATGTATATTGCATGAGGGTATTACCAAGTATTGGTAGGTTGATTTGCTTCAAGTTTCTTGCATGATTTGACTCTTGAGTCGCATGGTTTTACACTAGCATTACATACCCACCAAGTGTTTGATAAAATGTCTAGTTTAGGGTTCTTGAGCTATTAATGATTCATTGCATGGCCTATGACATGTATACTTTATAATGATGAAAGGATGGTATACATGTGTTTATTCCATGAAAAGTATCTATAGTGTTATGAGTTGACCATAACCAATTAAGAGGTTGATACCTCAATTGCCTCGGATGGGGGTAGTGTCATCAACCAATTGAGAGGTTGATACCTTAATCACCATGGATGGTAAGGTGTGACAACCATCAACCAATTGAGGGGTTAGTACCTCAATCACCTCTAATGGGGTGGTATGCCATCAACCAATTGAGGGGTTGATACCTCAATCACTTTGGATAAGGGGTGGTCATGCCCATTAACCAATTGAAGGGTTGATTCTTCAATCACTTCCAAGGGGTGCTCTACCTTGGATTCCAAGTACTAAGTTTTCTTGGTTTATGATGATAGTCATTTCTTACACATATACTATGTTTCTATATAATTATGTTTTACTTCAAGCATTGATCATACATGTTATGTTGCTAATATACAATCTCTTGCTTACGATTATGTATTTTGATTATGTTGTTTATCCATTGTTGCATTGCATCATACATACTTAGTACATTCAAACATACTAATGCATACTCTATGCCTAAATGATGCTACCATATAGGAACCGTAGCTCCTCATGATCATCCTCATCCTCCTCGTGGCTAGTACTATCTTCTCAAAGTAAGTTTGGTGAGTCTAAACTCCAGGGATGATATCTCTTGTTCTTATGCTATGTAAAGACTCTCATTATCTAATTCTATGCTTTTGACTATTAGGGTGAGCCAAGAAAGTTGTTTTGGCCCCCGCTCCTATCTATGTATTAGAGGTGTTGTTGGAACCTTGTGATATGTTAATACAATGCTATTGGCTTGTTATGTTTCTATGGTATTGACGATGTCCTTTAGCCCCATATTCCCTTTTTACTATCTCTTCTATTGTTGTTTTATTGCTTCTACGACCAAGGATGTGTAATGATATGCTAAGAGGCTTGTTTGGGGTCCCTTCAGGTCACCTATTCACCATGTCATGTCTAGGCCCTAGGATTGGATCGTGATGAACTTGGTATCAAGCTGCATGAAAGGAATTATCCAACTCATGATCTTGAATTGGCCACTGTGGTATTTGCTTTGAAAATTTGACATCATTATTTGTATAGGGTGCATGTTGATGTGTTTACTAATCATAAGAACCTCCAATATGTGTTCATTCAAAAAGACCTCAACTTGAGACAAAGAAGGTGGTTAGAACTACTTAAGGATTACGATTTGAGTGTATATCATCACCCCAGTAAGGCTAAGTTGTGGCTGATGCTTTGGGTAGGGTGTCTATGGGTAGCCTAGCTCATGTTGATGACAGAGGCAAAGAGTTGGCAAGGGAGGTTCATCGGTTAGCTAGATTAGGGGTTAGGTTGGAAGAGGTTAATAATGGTTGTATTTTGGTTGTTGATGGTTCAAAATCTTCCTTGGTTGATAAGATAAAAGTAAAGCAAGATCTTGGCCCTTCATTATTAGAAATCAAGGCCTTGATGAAAGATGGCAAGGTAGAGGTTTTCTCCCAAGGGGGAGATGGTGCCCTTAGGTACCACGGCAAGTTGTGTGTGCCTAGTGTTGATGGATTAAGAGGGAAGATTCTTGATAAGGCTCATAATTCTCCTTATTCTATTCACCCCAGTTCTAACAAGATATATATAGATATGAGGGGTGTGTTTTAGTGGGGAAGTTTGAAGAAAGACATTGCCAAATTTGTATCCGGTTGTCATAGTTGTCAATAAGTTAAAGATGAACACCAAAGGTCGGGTGGCCTAACGCAAGATATAAAGGTTCCTACTTGGAAGTGGGAGGAAATTAACATGGATTTTGTGGTTAGGTTGCCTAAGACTAGAAAAGGTTTTGATTTTATTTGGGTATGGTTGATAGAATGAAAAAGTCAGCTCATTTTCTACTGGTTAAGACTACTTATTGTGCCGAAGATTATGATAAGTTGTACATTCATGAGTTGGTTAGATTGCATGGGTTGCCTTTGTCTATCATATCGGATCGTGGTATTCAATTCACTTCACACTTTTAGAGGTCCTTCCAAAGAGGTCTTGGTACCAAGGAATGCTTAGTATAGCCTTAACCCTTAAGGGGATGGCCAAGCCGAAAGAACTATCCAAACTCTTGAGGATATGCTTAGAGCTTTTGTATTGGAATTTAAGGGTAGTTGGGATGATCACCTTCCATTAATTGTGTTTGATTACAGCAATAGCTATCATTCTTTCATTGGTATGGCTTCTTTTTTTTAGTTTCGCTATGGTAGACATTGTAGGTCCCCAATTGGATGGTCTGCGGTAGGGAAATGGCTTTTTTGGGTCCTGATCTGGTCATGCCTATCAACCAATTGAGGGGTTGATTCCTCAATCACTTCCAAGGGGTGGTCTACCTTTGATTCCAAGTACTAATGATAGCTTCAATCTTGCTTTCCCAGGATTCAGGTAACATACTCAGCAGCTTTCAAATGACCTTCCCAGTGGGGATGACTAGTCCCAAGAAGTAGATTTCACTAACAATAGCGGAGAACCTGGATACCATCGCAGGTATAGTCTCGCCTTCATGCATTCTGAACATCTCATACTGTTGATTGAGATTATCAATCTTAGCCTTCTTCACCTAAGAGGTGCCCTCGTGAGCGATTTTCAGAATAACGCAGATCTGCTTAGCATCTTGGCATGACGATATCTTGTTGTATTCATTGGGACCGATACCATACAGCAAGATTTTCTTAGCCTTAGCATTATTCTGAATGGCAATCTTGTCAGTATCATTCCATTCACTATGTTCCTTGGGTACCCTTGGAGCACCCTCAATTGAGGTGTTCTTCATTGGAATAGTTGGTCCATTTAGCACCACATTCCAGAGATCAAGATGTTCACCCTCAATATGAATCATCATTCTAGTTTTCCACCACCCATAGTATTGTCCGTCAAACAACGGTGGTCTTGACTAAGAAGCACCTTCTTGTGCGGTAAGTGGGGCAGTTATTCTCTTTTTGAGGTATTTAACCTTAATTTAAAAAATCCCGCTCTGATGCCAATTGAAAGAGTTGGTGCTCCTAACCTTCTAGTAAACCTAGTTCACTAAACAGTATGTGCAAGTTTGCTAAAGTAGTAAACGGAAGCAAACAACTTATAGCGGAAAAACTTGCTCAAAGGAGAAATAACCACTAACTACACTCGTAGGATTTTAACAACTTCACTAACTTCAAACGAGGAACGTTCAACTTACACCACTTGCAACAAAGTCAACTCTTGAGAGTCAAACCCACTCTCAATAACAACTCACGAAAAGTAAAAACAACTCCTTACAATATTTGTCACTAAACAAAGATTCTAAGAAGATTTTCAAACAGACTTGAACAATCAAGAAAACCTAACTCTAGATCTTACTTGAATGCTCTCGCCTAGTGTCCTTGCTCTTGCTTGAAAGTGATTGCCAAAATCATATTGCAAAATCTGAGTCATCTAGGGTTAATGATTGTATTTATATTGCACCCTAAAGACTTTCCATGTAGAACTCCTTTCTTGAGATGGGAACGTCGTTCTTTTTCATGAAAAAGTCCTTTTCCAAAGCTGATTCCTTCTTCATATCCCATATTTATTTTGTTTTCATAAATAACGCTTCATCTTCAACTAGATTTCTGCTTAGCTTCACTGGAACACATACGCCAGACTTGGTTCCGCCAAACTGTTGCTGGCTTGTGTTTGTCATCATCAAAACAATATCGTCATACCTGCACTGATCCTAACAGATAGGTTTGTTATCCACTAGCTACATGTATTCACCTTTTGATTGTTAATATAAAGGTAGGGATCTCTAAATACCCCCCACCCCCACCCCACCCACCACTTTGGTTAATTTAAATTGAGGCATTAGTGCAAAAGCTCGTATTTCAGCGCCCTTCAACAGTTTGAGTTTGATACTCCCAACATTAAGAAAAATGATTTTAAAGATGAGGTTTAATTTTTTACACAACCTGATCACATCAGGTTGATAAACTGAACTTTGAAGGAAATAGACATATGTTATCCCTTATCTTATATTGTCCACAAGATTCAATATTCTATAGACAACTAAACCTATGTTGCTAGGAGGTGGAAGTAGTTGTTGAATAGTAGAAGGCAGGGGTGGATCGTAGAGTGTGTGGGGTGCTCAAGTACCCATTGACTCCGAAAAAAAGTTTTGTGTATCTATATAAAAAATATGAAAATTTTGTATTAATATAAAGATAAGCACCCAATGAACAAGAAATTAATCTTATGGGTGTTTTGATTCTCGCCACCCTTCTAAGGCTCAAAGCAAGCTCCCATATGAGGGATCAAATCTCATTGGCAGCACCATCTCTTTTATCTTAAAATACACCTGCCAAATGAGAACCCACATTCTTTAATCTTGGATCCGCCATTGGTTGAAGGTACACACAGGTGGGCCAAACACCACTGGCATTAAAAAATCTAAAGACAAAGTATGATGAAGCTATCATGAAGACATGATCATGGAACTATTTCAACGTACATCTATGTCACGCAACTGAAGTTCTCATTACAAAAGCAACATCAAACCCCTAGACTAATAAGCCTATTAGAAACATTCATTACCATACCTAAGTGTGCGTTTGAGTATAACTACAAAAACAACAACTAAGTCTCATTCCCAAATCTGCTATATTATACAAAATAAAGAGTACTAAAAGTTCTCTACAATTTTTACTGGCATATATATATATAAATCTCCACAACATGGAATTACCCCAATTTATTGAATAGGGAAGAAAAATTAGTTTCGATTATATAGATTGTTATCTTCACTTTGTCTTTTTCTTCTCTAGATCTGCAGTTGTTTTTAGATATTGTCGGTCCTTTAAAACAACTTCCTTCCGTGTGATGTTAAGTCTACCACCATGATTTTACACCTATTGATGGAGCATTAGGAATAAGACAAATAGAAGATGTTTTGAAGGACAAAAGAGCTCAATTTCGAAAATCAAAGCTGATTGTATTTTTTTTGTTTACTTTTGGTGTGAAATTGATTTAGTTGAAGATGTTTAAACTTCTTTATAGCTCATAGAATTTTTTTATATAGATAACCAAGGGTTACTTTCTTTTATTATTTTTTGGATGTAACCACAACAGTGGTGGAGACAAAGTTCTTTTAAAGGTATTCAAGAATAATTTTTTTTGATAAGTGAATTAATGTTATTGATTTAACCTTGCAATTGTACCATGAATCATCCTAACATTTTATCAAATACAAACAATTGGTTTTTCTTTTTTTTCACGATGCATTGACTTTATATAATAAAATATATATGAATTATTATTTATAGAGTGAAATACTAGTTGAACAAATGTGTCTAGCTTTATACAAAACCTAAATCACACCATCAAAAAAAGAAGATAAAACACATGTATCGAATAGAATTAGAAATACATAATATCTATATAATAAAAATTTTCAAATTAAATTGTTTTATTCATACATGTTACTCTAGATTATTAAAATTGTAATATTAAAAATTAACAAACTTGAGAAACGTTTAGGATTTCAAGTAAATCAAAATTAATAAATGAATTTATTTGATTCAAGAATAATGAAGCCTGTACAAGTAAAAAGGTTATGACCAGATCTCAAAATAAAACCAAAAATGTTATGCACTCAACAAGTTTTGAATTGAACACAAGAAGTAGGGGTCGGAAATGAGCATGCTTAACCACTGCGCCAAAGGAAGAACTTTCT
>JAOTQR010036931.1:0-50969 GCA_025774065.1 Solanum ossicruentum | reverse complement strand
ATATATATATATATATATATATATATATATATATATATATATATATATATATATATATATATATCACCTTGTAAGGGTTAGGAATATTGAGTTTAAAGTCCCTCCTATTGAGTCGGTTCTGGGTGGTAAGTGTGTTTCTCAATGGCTTTTCTAATGACCTTCCCAGTATTGCTCCTAAAGAGAAATATATTTTGGTAAATACCTCCTTCCCGATACTCAGAAAATCTATATTTCCCCTTATTAAATGGCCTCGGCATAGTTGAGGAGTCAAAGGACCACTTGAAACATTTATTGAAGAAGGGATTTTTTAGGCCTAGTCACCTTAGGGTGCACCAGTATTGTTTGTAAGGAAGAAGGATGACTCACTTAGAATGCGCATTGACTACCAACAACTAAAAAAAGTCACTATAAACAACAAGGATTCTCTACCTAGGATAGATAACCTATTTGACCAACTACAAAGGGCTAGTCATTTTTCTAAGATTGAACTTCGGTCTGTGTATCATCAATGAGACTGAGGCAGTGTGATATTCCCAAACAACTTTTAAGACTAGATATGGACATTTGGAATTTATAGAGATCTTGTTTGGCTTAACTAATGCATAGACAATATTTGTGGACCTCATGAATAAGATCTTTAAACACCACATTGATATGTTTGTTGTGGTACTCATTGATGATATTTTGATTTACTCTCGGAGTGAGGAAGAGTAGGTGAAATATTTGAGGATACTATTGCAATCTTTGAGGGATGAGAGGTTGTTTGCTAATTTTGATAAATATGAATTTTGGTTGAATGAATTTTCATTTTTAGGGAATGTGGTGTCCGGTAATGAAATTAAAATGGACCCCAAGAAGATGAGAAATTGGCCTAGTTCCTTTACTTCGATGGATATTAGGAGTTTCCTGGGTTTGATGAGTTACTACAAGTGATTTGTAAATGGGTTTTCCTCCATTTCTTCTCCAATGACAAAATTGACACAAAAGAAGGTGAAATCTGTTTGGACGGATGAAATGTAAAAAAAGTTTCTAAACTCTGAAGGATAAGCTTACATCCGCTCCTATTTTGGCACTACTAAAAGTGTTAGAAGGGTTTATTGTGTATTGTGATGCTTCAAAAATTTGTTTAGGGCATGTATCACAACCCAATTCTATGGCTTAGACATGACACGACTTAAGGGGAAACCAAAAGGACTCCAAGCAAGCCTCTTAGCACATTATTACACATCCTTGGTCATGGAAGCAACAAAATACAATAAGAGATAGTAAATAGGGATAATCGGGGCTAAGGGACATATTTCATATCATAAACAACAAGAGTCAAGAGAGAGTTAAAACTTAAATTACACATGACATGTCCAACAACACCTCTTTAAGATAAAAGTGGGGGTCATGACAAACAACTTGGAACACCCTCATAGTCAAAATATACATAAAAGAAAGATAGTCTTAGAACATAGCATGAGGTCATAACCATCGTTCCCAAAATGGAGGACTCACCAAAAAGCTTGAGAGAAAGTCATACTAGCTGTATGCAGGAAGGTGATCAAATGGGGCTCCATTTCCTACATGATGACATCATGTAGGCATAGAGTATGCATTTGTATGTTTGAATGTACTAAGTATGTGATGCAATGCAACAAGAGATAAGTAACATAATCGTAATGCATAAGCATAGGCAATATGTAGCATATAACAAAATGGCATGCATATTAGATGCCATGTAGTAAATCATGCTTACATAGAACATACTACATGTGCAAAAAGAGACCACTATCATTGTCAAGCCCAAAATCCAATTAAAGCGGAATGACACCCATTGGTGATAAGGCTCAAGAGACACAACCTGTATCAATGCGCTTTCTATATATATTATAAGGGACTTCTACATTCAACATGCCTTTAAGAAAGTAAACAGTAATAACAAGCCAAAAGAAAATGCATATGGCTAGGCCGTTGGGGCCACGGTGTCTAAGATACGAGACATGATTATACCTTAATTTATATAGTCTACAAAGCTCTAGATAAGGAAAAGTATCTAATAAGGGTTAGGACAGGCCCCACTCGGCTAACTATACAATAAAAAAAAGATATAAGTTGTAGACACACAAAGCTCTGAAGCAACCTTGGTATCAATAGTCAGATATTCTGTACTCCTACTGGGGAAAGCTACTAGCACCTGTACTAGCAGCATGAAATGCAGGTCCCCCATAAGGGGCGTCAATACGAGATAATTAACTAAATATGTAAGGAAGGAAATACTATATATGAAGTAACAACTCAAATGAAACTATGCATTGGTGTAAGGATAAGAGACCACCTCTAGGTATACTGTGGGATCATGTACTTTATGTTCTTTTTATTACTTTATCTTTACTGTATAATCTGTGCACAACATGTGATACAAATGACCAACTGATCAGTGGTAATCTATATTGGGATCATCCTATGCTAGGCTTTTTCTTCCAGCCCTTGGGCTACCCCTCGTGATAGGATCGACCCTGGCTAGGTGATTCTTCCACCCCTCGGGTTACCGCCCATCAATAAGCAATATACTTTATCTTTCAATTACTTTTGGGATGATTCTTTTGGTGGTCATAATATTGGAACTAGAGGGCTATAGATACAACATATGACATGTAAATAATCACAAAAGAAAACACCATAATGAAAGGAGTAGTTTACACAAATAATGAAATGCATAGGAAGTAGAACAACACATAAACTTTATTTAGTAGACGAACTCGTGTGTCTTGGTATCCAAGTCCATATGTAGGCTACAAGTGGCTATGTATGGGACTATATGGACATGTGAAAGGGTGCAGACATGGATTTTTGTTATGTCGGAGTAGATAAGAGCCTCTATGTACAAAGGACGTGTGTAGGTTTCATGCCAAGTAATACAAAATCGAGTAGCCTTACATACCTAGTTGTATGACCTGGTTATTACCTCGAGATAACCTTTCCTTCCTCATATTTATATACAATGTATTAGGTAATAAAACTAGCATTATCATCAAATAGATGTATCTTGGCAGCCCAATCTCATTAAAAAGCAACATATGGGCAGTAAGCGGACAATTATAAACCCGAGCGTATTCATTCAACCTTTCCGCCCCTAATCATATTTTCTAGTACACATTCTCATATACATATCATGTGCAGCCTATTTTAGTGCCATAACAGTATTACAACAGCTCACAAAGCACAACACATAACAATTTCATGCAACATACAATTAGGAGGCATGACGGTACATCCCTTCATTACATTTTGACGTCGACAATTCAAAACTTGTTCCAACATTAATCAAACTATGCCCACCCTATATACACGTAAAACCAGTCCTAAAATAGTTCAAAAACAGTCCAAAAAATAGGTGGAGGATGTGATACCGTAGTCCTCAATCAATCATCCCACAAGTTCCTATTTCGAGCACAATTACGATATCACACAAGAACTCACTTTTGCGGACTGTAAAGATGGTGCAGCAACCTTATACATCATTATACAACAAATAATCATTAAACATAGTAGCCTCCCTTCATAATCAATCCAACCAAAAAGAGAAAAGATTTCAAATAACCAAGAAAAATGTACAACACTTTTGGAACACATGTTGTCCAACAATTTCAGCAAGTATAACTAGCATATTTCTTGTTTTTCATGGGATAAGTATAAAAAATACATGGATATTTCCACTTACCTTAGCCTTCAAGAATCAGGTTTCCTTCAAGAACCCTAGAGGGTTGTATTGGTTTCCTTGTGAAGCGAAGCAAAGAGAAAACAAAAGTCTTTAGGAAAGCTGAAAAATTATTTCAAGTGAAATGACTTAAGGGGCTGTTTTGAGCCCTTTTTAAAGGGTCTCCTTGGAATACTTTCTTTTGAACGTTTGACCACATATTAGTACATATTAAGAAGCTAGTAATGCAGTAACTTGGCCCTCACACTTGGGCCTAAATGGGTCTCAAAGTTGATGGGCCTTGGTTGCCTATTTTCCTAATTCCTCTTCACTTAGTTTGGGCCCAATTAGCCAAGTGGATTGTGATGTACTTGGGCCCTTTTCTTATTCATCTCGGATTGTAATTTTGTCCATTTATGATAGTAAAACACAGGCTAAAGTTGCACTCTTAACACAGACTTTATTCATAATCGGAATTGGACAAATTCGACGTCGGGCCTCGTCTCCATTTAGCTAGCAAATTTAAGCTAAGCAAGTAGGTGACTCACCTGTTAGCTTACTATGCCCTAGAAGCAGCTCACTTCTCTCACTTTATTTAAAGTTGTGATCTCCTCCATTTGAGTTAAAACTTATTTACACTCGATACTCTTCAGTGTTAGACGTACATATCACCCTCTAATTCGAGATTCAAGCACTTTTAAGAATTGGCGCTAATTTGAAAAGCCATATCATGTTTCATTTGCATAGAACTAGTATTGTAAGATGTGGGGTGTTACATCCTCCCCCTTGGGAACATTCTTCCTCGAATGTTAGCACAATTGGATAGCTTAACCTAGTTTAAATCTTTACTTACACAAACGTTTGACAACACACTAAGTATTCAATCACACGTACCTATTAGTGTCCCATTTCTTCATATTGGACATCCTTTTTAGCTTCAAATAAGTAACGATATTTTAATTTAATCGTATCCCCGACCTCCCATGTTATTTCTTCTGCTTGCTGGTTCCTCCAAACTACCTTTACTGAAGCTATTTCTTTATTCCTTAGCTTCTTAACTTGACGATCTGAAATAGCAACAGGTACCTCTTCATAGGTGAGATCTCTTGTAACCAGCACATCCTCAATAGGAGTGATACGGGATGGGTCACCTATGCATTTTCGAACCATTAAGACATGAAAAATTGGATGAACCATTGAAAGCTCCCAGGGTAGCTCTAGTTCATATGTAACCTGCCCAAACCTCTTAATAATTTTATATAGCCCTATGTAATGTGGGCTCAGTTTTCCTTTCTCACCAAATCTCATAACCCCTTTCATTGGAGACACCTTTAAAAATACCTAATCCCCTACTGGGAATTTCAGTCCTCTCCTTTTGGCATCTGCATATAATTTGTGACGACTTTGGGCTATTTCTAGCCACTGCTGCATTACCTTAACTTTTTCCATGGCTTGTTGCACTAGATCTGGCCTAAGCAAGGTGGTTTCACCCACTTCAAACTATCCAATTGGCGACCTACATTTCCTCCCATACAAAGCTTCGTAAGGTGCCATCTTGATACTCGTGTCGTAGCTATTATTATAGGAAAATTCAATAAGTGGCAAATGGTCCATCCAACTACCTTTAAAGTCGAATGCACAAGCTCTTAACATATCTTCAAGTGTCTGAATGGTGCGTTCTGCTTGACCATCTATTTGAAGGTGGAAAGTTGTACTCAAATTCACTTGTGTCCCTAAACTCCTTTGGAAGGACTTCCAAAACTTTGCAGTAAATTGAAATCCTCGGTCAGATATAATGGAGATTGGGACTCCATGTAGCCTGACTATCTCTTTGAGGTATAGCTTGGCATACTTTTCAGCTGTATAATCAATCCTGACTGGAAAGAAGTGTGCAGACTTTGTGAGTATGTCAACTATTATCAATCTGGGGTCAAACTTCTGAAATGAGCGAGGCAACCCGGTAACAAAGTCCATATTGATCATATCCCACTTCCATGTTGGAAGCTCTATACACTGCATATAACCTCCTGGCTTTTGGTGTTCTACTTTCACTTGTTGGCAATTTGGACATTGAGGCACAAATTCTACAAGGTCCTTTTTTCATGCCTCTCCACCAAAAACATTCCTTTCAGGTCATAGTACATCCTAGTTGATCCTGGATAGATGGAATATCGGGAATGATGGGCTTCTTCGATTATCCTCCTTGTTAATCCATTAATATCAGGCACATATAATCTATTTTAGCAGTAAAGTACTTCATTTTGTGTAAGGTCAAATCCCTTTATCATACCCTGACTCGCCTTTTCCTTAAGCTGTCATAGAACAAGATCCTCGAACTATCTTTCTTTCACCTCCATTACCAACGAAGACTCCACAACATTATTCCTAACAACCCCTTCCTTTGAAGTTTCAAGAAGGCGAACTCCCAAATTAGCTAATTGTCGTAGATCCTTAACCACCCCTTGAATTACCATGGCCTGGTTACTAGTATTTGTGATTGTCTTATAACTCAGAGCATCTGCTACCACATTTGCTTTCCCTAGGTGGTAAAGTATATCAACGTCATAATCCATTATTAACTCTAGCCATCTCCATTGTCTTAAGTTTAGGTCTTCTTGCTTAAAGATACATTGCATGCTCTTATGATTAGTATATATGTCAACGTGAACCCCATACAAATAGTGGCGCCATATTTTCAGAGCAAATACAACCGCTGCTAGCTCAAGATCATGTGTTGGATAGTTTTGCTTATATGGTCGTAGCTGTCTAGATGCATAAGCAATTACCCTACAGTTTTGTGTCAGTACACACCCTAAGGCAACTCCTGAAGCATTGCAATACACTGCATGCCCCTCAGTTCCTTCTGGGAGTACTAGCACAGGTGCAGAAGTTATATTTTTCAGCTCCTTGCACATGCATCATTCCATTGGAACTTGGTTGATTTATGTGTCAACTTTGTTAGAGGTGCAGAAATAGAAAGGAAAACCTTTCAACAAACCTTCTCTAATAACCTGCCAACCCTAGAAAGCTCCAAACTTCCGTAGGTGTCACAGGCCTTGGCCAATCTTTCACAGCCTTTATCATTTGTGAATCAACCTTTACTCCCTCATTAGACATAATATGACCGAAGAATGCCACTGATTTTAGCCAAAATTAACATTTAGAAAATTTGGCATATAACTATAGATCACGAAGAACCTATAACACTTGTCATAAGTGATTTGCGTGGTCCTTTTCTGATATTGAATATACCAAAATGTCATCTATAAATACTATCACGAACATATCCAAGAATGGCTAAAATACCCTTTTCATCAGATCAATAAAAACTGTTGGTGCATTCGTTAGCCCAAATGACATAACAAGAAATTCAAAGTGACCATAGCGTGTTCTGAAAGCAGTCTTAGGTATATCTTTCTCCTTTAACCTCACTTGGTGATAACATGATCTCAAATCAATTTTTGAAAAGCATTTGGCACCCTGTAACTGATCAAATAAATCGTCAATCCTAGGGAAATGGTATTTATTCTTAATTGTCACCCTATCCAATTATTGATAGTCGATACACATTCTCAAGGTGCCATCCTTTTTGCGTACAAATAAGCCTGGTGCTCCCCAAGGGGACACACTAGGTCTTATAAAATCCTTCTCTAATAAGTCTTTTAACTTCTCTTTTAATTCACGCAATTCTATCTAGGCCATTCTATATGGAGGGATAGAAATTGGTTGAGTGCCTGGAAGTAAGTCAATACCAAAATCTATTTCTCATTCTGGAGGTACGCCTGGAAGTTCTTCAAGGAACACATCAACAAATTTATTCACTACTGGAACTGATTGAAGAGTTGGTGATTTTGCCTCCGTATCCCTCACTCTAACTAAATGACATATATACCCCTTAGATATCATCTTTCTTGCCTAAAATAAGAGATAAACTTACTCTTTGGCACTCCCATATTGCCTTCCCATTTAAGAACTACCTAATTCGGAAAGTGGAAGTACACTTTCTTAGTTCGACAATCCACAGTTGCATAGAAAGAAGCTAACCATTCCATGCCCATTATAACATCGATTTCCACCATTTCTAGCTCAATAAGGTCAGCCAATGTGTCACGATCACAAAAGTTACTACACAGTCATAATAAATCCTTCTAGCCATAATAGATTCACCAGTTAGTGTGGACCCTTCAAATGGTTTGTTCAATAATTTGGGTGTTCTCGTAAGCTTCCCAGCAACTAGTGTGGTAATGTATGATAGTGTAGAACCAGGGATAATTAATGCATATACATTATGTGAAAAGATGGACAATGTACCTATGACCATATCAAGTGAAGCTTTCAAATTTTGCCGACTCCCCAGAGCATAAGTGCGATTCTGGACTCCGCTAGAGTACCTTTCCCTCTAACACCACTACCATGACCCATAGGTGCTTGTTGACCCCTACTTAATGGAGGAACTAATGATAATGATGTAATAGCTGAGCAAGTAGATTGTGCTATATCACCCATACGTCTCCTCGGGCAATCTCTTATCATGTGACATGGCGCACCACACCAATAACAAGCGTCTGTTTCAATATGACATATACCTGAATGATTCCTTCCACACTATTTACAAGGTTGCATAGGGGTCATTTGCTGGCCTGCCAAATATCCCACTATTTGGGTGCCTTGTCCTTCACTTCTTGGACCAAACTGATTTCTCCTAGACCCTTAAAGTTGTGATGGAGCACTGGCTTCAGAGTAGGAGGATGATGTCCTAGGTGGTCTATTAAAAATCTGAGTCCTAAGCTCACCTTGGGGTGGTGTAAACGGCCCTTTAGACCTGGCCCTCTTGGATTGCGCCCTTTCTAACTCTTGTGTCCTTCTCTTTTGCCTCTGATCCTCCAATTGTTATGTAAAAGCTATCATTCTCGTTTATCCATATATTTGTCAAGGAAGCAATGGTACAGTCTCTGACCAGATACATATCCGATCTATCCACATATCGATATACTCTATCTGCCATAGTAGAAACTACATTAAGAGCATACCTGGCTGGGGAATTGAATTGAAGGCTATACTGCCTTATGCTCATATTCCGTTGATGGAGATTCAAGAACTGATCTGCACGGGCCTCTTAGATCTCTATTGGCAAGTAATGGTGAAGAAATGCCTCTTTGAACTCCTTCTAGGTAGTTGGGGGTACATCTATACCCTTAGATTGCTTCCAAGCTTCATACCACAATATAGCCACACCCTTCAACCTATATGTCACTAACTCGATAGCTTCTACACCACTCATATGCATAACATCAAAAGTGCGCTGAATCTGATCAATAAAGTCTTGGGGATCTTCATTAGGATCTGACCTAGTGAAGGATGGAGGGTCCAAATTATGGAAATCATGTATCCTTATGCCAGCTACCCTATTCGCACCACCTGCATCTATAACCGGACCTTTTTGTCTTTGACTTTGGACAACAACTATACGGGTCAATAGTTGGACTGCATTTCTCAAATCCTGCATGGTAGCATCGATAGGTGGTTCTGGGGGAGTTTCACTACTTCCAGGTTCATCAGGAGCTGGAGGGGTTGGAGATGTCCGTGACAGAGATTCATCTTAAGCCTCATCTCGTTGTCTTACCTGACTGGGTATACCAAACATCACTTCTACTCCCTTTCCTTTACCTTTGTTCTTCCAGGTTTCCAGCATACTTGTTGTACAAAACAATTTAGGAGCTAGATACAATCTACCTATTTATGGCATGATCTAAAGAACGAAAAAAGTAACCACTCCTAAATGCCACGTAGCCTCCTTCTTATAAATGTCGTGCACAACACATCGGTAAATAAGACTTTAGATAGACACGACTTTGTAGACTCCCTAGGATGACTGGATCTGATACCACTTCTGTCATGCCCAAAATCCCATTAAGGTGGACTGGCACCCATGCCGATAAGGCCCGGGAGAACTAACCTGTATCTATTAGCTTTCTATACATATTATAATGGATTTCTACATTCAACATGCCTTTAGAAAAGTAAACAGTAATAACAAGCTGAAAGGAAATACATATGGCTAGGCCGTTGGGGCCACGGTGTCTAAGATGCGAAACATGACCACACTTTAATTTACATAGTCTATAAAGCCTCTAGATAAGGAAAAGTATCTAATAAGGGTCAGGACGGGCCCCACCTTAGCTAACTATACAATACAAAAAAAGATATAAGCTCTAGACACACAAAACTCCAAAGTAACATGGAGCTTGGTAATAGCAGCCGGATATCCTGTACTCCTACTGGGGAAAGCTACTAGCACCTGTACCTACATCATGAAATACAGGTCCCCCATAAGGGATGTTAGTATGAGATAATATACTGAATATGTAAGACAGGAAATCCTGTATATGAAGTAACAACTCAAATGAAACTATGCACTGGTGTAAGGATAAGAGACCACCTCTAGGTATACTGTGGGATCATGTACTTTATCTTCTTTTTATTACTTTACCTTTACTGTATAATCTGTGCACAACATGTAATACAAATAACCACCTAATCAGTGGTAATCTATATCGGGATCGACCCTGGCTAGAATTTTCCTTTCACCCCTTCGGCTACCCCTCGTGATAGGATGGACCCTGGCTAGGTGATTTTTCCACCCCTCGGGTTACCACCCATCAATAAGCAATATACTTTATCTTTTAATTACTTTTGGGATGATTCTTTTGGTGGTCGTAATATCACAACTGGAGGGCTGTAGATATAACATATGACATGTAGATAATCACAAAATACAACACCATAATGGAAGAAGTAGGTTACACAAACAATGAAATGCATAGGAAGTAGAACAACACATGAACTTTATTTAATAGAATGAACTCGTGTGTCTTGGTATCCAAGTGCATATGCAGGGCTACAAGTGGCTATGTATGGGAGCATATGAACATGTGAAAGAGTGGAGACATGGTTGTTTGTTATGTCGGAGTAGATAAGAGCCTTATGTACAAAGGAAGAACATAGGTTTCATGCCATGTAATACAAAATCGAGCAGCCTTACATACCTCGTTGTATGACCTGGTTATTACCTCGAGATAACCTTCCCTACCTCTAAATATTTATCTAAAACATAATAGGTGATAAAACTAGCATTAGCAGCCAATAGATGCATCTTAGCAGCCCAATCTCATAAAAAAACAACATACGGGCAGTAAGCGGACAATTATAAACTCGAGCGAATTCTTTCAACCTTTCCTCCCCCAATCATACTTTCTAGTACAATTCTCATATACATATCATGTGCAGCCTAATTTAGTGCCATAATAGTCTTACAATAGCCTACAAAGCACAACATATAACAATTCTGCGCAACATACAATTAGGTGGCATGACGTTACATCCCTTCATTACATTTTGATGTCGACAATTCCAATCTTGTTCCAACTTTAACCAAAATGTTCCCACCCTATATACACTTAAAACTAGTCATAAAACAGTTCAAAAATAGTCACAAAAAATAGGTGGAGGATGTGAGACCATAGTCCTCATTATAGAACCAGTACTCATTAAGAATAGTAGCCTCCCTTCATAATCAATCTAACCAAAAAGATAAAAGTTTCCAAATAACCAAGAAAAATGTACAACAACTTTTGGAACACATGCTGTCCAACAATTTCAGCAAGCATAACTAGCATATATTTCTTGTTTGTCATGGGATAAGTATAACAAATACATGGATATTTCCACTTACCTTAGCCTTCAAGATTCAGGTTTCCTTCAAGAACCCTAGAGGGTTGTATTGGCTGCCTTGTGAAGTGAAGCAAAGAGAAAACAAAAGTCTTTAAGAAAGCTGAAAAATTATTTCAAGCGAAATGACTTAAGGGGCTGTTTTGAGCCCTTTTTAAAGGGTCTCTTTGGCCGACTCTCTCTTGAACCTTTGACCACATATTAGTACATATTAAGAAGCTAGTGATACAGCAGCTTGGCCCTCACATTTGGGGCTAAATGGGTCTCAAAGTTAATGGGCCTTTGCTGCCCATTTTCCTAATTCCTCTTCACTTAGTTTGGGCCCAATTAGCCAAGTGGATTGTGATGTACTTGGGCCCTTTTGTTATTCAAAATGGGCTGTAAGTATTGTCCATTTACAATGGTAAAATATGGGCTAAAGTTACACTCTTAACACAAACTTTATTCATAATTGTAATTGGACAAATTCGATGCCGGACCTTATCTCTGTTTCGCTAGCAAATTTAAGCTAAGCAAGTAGGTGACTCACCTGCTAGCTTACTGAGTTCTAGAAGCAGCTCACTTCTCTCACTTCATTTAATGTTGTGATCTCCTCCATTCGATTTAAAACTTATTTACACTCGATCCTCTTCAGCGTAAGACGTACATATCGCCCTCTAATTCGAGATTCAAGCACATTTTAAAATTGGCGCTAATTTGAAAAGTCATATCATGTTTCATTTTCTTAGAACTGGTATTATAAGATGTGTGGTGTTACAATCATAATGGTGGATCATCGCACCCTGCCACCCTTGGTGATTGAGGTACCAATGCCATCAAGTGGTTGGTGGATCGGTGCACCCTACCACCCTTGGTGACCGAGATACAAACCCCCTGACATGGTTGGTGGATCGTTTCACCCTACCACCCTTAGTGACCAAGGTCCCCCATGTTTATCAAGGTACAAACCCCACGATATGGTTATCAAGGTACAAACCCTTCGATATGGTTTCCGTACAACCCTTGAGTAGGGCAAGGTCACATTCTAACACTATATAGAAGAAAAGCATATACATACATTCAATTTATTATCATATAGTCTTTCAACTAATAAGACATGCATTGGACTTTCATTTCCTCAAGAAATCATAATCCAAATATTTTATCAACCACTTGGCAGGTATGTAGTGCTAGTGCAATTCAAGAGTGAAATTATGCTTGAAAATTCGATCTAAAATCATCAATAGATGCTTGGTAACACCCTCAGTCCATATACATCAAAGCCCTTCATCAAATCTCACAATATATCTTAGATTCATAGCTCAAAGCATGCTAAAAACAACCATAATTTCATGAAATCACAACATAGTGTGTAGTAAAATTCATAATAGATAAGACCCATGAGTAAATAAACTTTAAATCATGTAATTTTAGGTAAAAGAGAGCTCGGGTATCATGGGTGAATGGAACCCATGAAAGAAACCCACATACCTTGACTTTGGAGAATCCTTGAAGAAGATTGGGAGATGGAGACTTGAATCTTGCTTGGGAACCTTAAAATCCGGATGACTTTTTGAGACTTGAAATTGGAGAAGAAATATTGTCTAGGTGTTTGAGTGAGTATTTAGGAATGTCTTGAATGTTATAAGGGTGAAATAAGGCTATGTATAGGCATTTTCACGAATGAGGACACTTTGGCCCAAGACCCAAAAGTCTTAGACCCCTTTAAATAGGTCAAACAACTCAATAGAAATAACTTAGCTTTAATACCCCTAACTCTTACAAGATGGTAAATGAAACCATTAGAGATCAATTGTACCTTAAGACAAGAAGTGGACTTAACCCTTCACGTCCACCTTACAAGCCCTCACTCAAGGACGAGTTTATTAGGGAATTGGAATCTAACATTACGGGCCGTACAATCAAAGGGGACACAACATCTATGCAACTAATCCATCCTAAGTATGGCATCAAAATCCACCATATCAAACCAAACAAGTCACAAGGCAAGACCTAATGCAATATGAACACGAAACATTACCTATGAACTTTCTAACAACAGTAGTCTCAACAAAAAGTGGGGAGAGGGGGGTAGACTCCACATATTGACACAACAACTCGGGGCACACTTAAAACCCTTTAGCAATAAGAAAGAATCATGAAAGAAATAGTTGCATCCAGTCCCATCACTGTATGCACATCAAAGTCAAAGGAAATTTCAACATATCGGTAGCAACATCTGTCTCCTCATCCCCTCTTTGAGCCCCTTGATCAACATGAACACTTGATTTAAAGATCGACCACCCTTACGCCTCCTTCGAGCATATGGACAATCCACTAGCTTGTGACCCACTTTACCACATCCATAAAAAACATTCGTCTTCCTCAAGAATGGGCCACCATGGTACCTTCCACACCTTTAACACTTGGGATTAGTCATCCCATCATCACCTCCTTTACTCTTATTGCATGGGAAATCCTTCCTCTTATGTCCTATTTCACCACAACCGAAACAAGCATTGGTGCCCTTGAAACATGGGACCCTATGAACCTTACCATATGTTGGACACATAGCATACTGCTATCCTTGAGACTTTGGAACCTTCTTTCAATATGGGCCCTCTTGGCCTCACTACCTCTCCCCATATTGATTGAAGTCTCGGGAGCAATCACCTGTTGATCGAGGTAAGTTGCCCATTTTGTTGTTGCCTTAGCCAATACCCATAGAGCATTATGAATCTCCGCATTCATTATATTACCATCGTTGTCACGACCCAAGCCAAGGGCCTAGACATGATACGACGAATAGAGAACCCAAAGGAACCTTAAACAAGACTCTCAACTTATCATTACACATCATTGGTTGCAAAAGTTTGTAAAAGACATAAAACAAGCATAAAGGCCAAAGGGGCTAAGGGATAGCTTGCAAAAACATCAACATCAAACACAAGGAGTCATAGCTCATATCATAATTACTAAAGTTGTCCAACAAACACCTCTAAATACATAGATAGAGCGGGGGTCCAAGATAAAGCTACCAGCTCACCCTCATAGTCAAATAGAACATAAGAAAGTGTCTCAATACATAGATAATGGTAATGTAGACCAAGGTCCCCAAAATGGATGACTCACCAACAAGCTTGGAATAGCACTATCTAGCCACGTTGAGGAGGAGGATGATCAACTTGGGCACCAGTTCCTACATGGTGATATCATGTAGGCAAGAGTATATGTTAGTACGTTTGAATGTACTAAGTATATGGGGTGCATGCCACAAAAGATAGACATCATACTCAAAATTCATACATTAGACAATAGGCATAGTATAACAATATGACATGTATGATCAATGCTTAAGTAAAACATGCTTTAAGTAACTAATGCTCATATAAGATATCAAATGTGAAGAATAGACCAGGCTAGATTTCCAAGGTATAAACCACTCGTGGTTAGTGATGATGCCTCCCCATCTCTTAGGTGGTGAAGTAGTAACCCTTCACTCAGTTGGTGATAATGCCGTACCATAACCTATGTGGAGAAGTACTAACCCTTCCCTCAGTTGTAGATAATGTCGCCCTATCTCCTAGGTAGAGAAGCAGTAACCCTTCCATCGGTGATAATTTCATCCCATCACCTAGCTGGAGAAGTACTAACCCTTCCCTTGGTTGATGAGTTTTAACCCCCATTCGGTTAATGATGATGCTGCCCTATCACTAGGTGGAGAAGTACTAACCCTTCCCTCGGTTATCCGGGTTCTTAGACCGTTCGAATTGGGCATGTTTTAATACAATACTTTATATAGAATTCATCATGAATATAGGCTCACTTAATCATCATAACATCATTCATACCATATCTCAAGCTTTGGACCTTCATTTCCTCAAGAAACCACAACCGGACATTTTGTGAAAAACCTTGGGGGTGTGTAATGGGGGTAAAAGACCATGCAATTTAAAGATGAAATCATGCAAGAAAATGCATTGTAAAACCATAAAACAACACTTCGCAACACCCCCAAGACATTAACATCAAAACCCCTCATCAAATTCAACATTATATCCATGATTTGAAGCTCAAAAAATGCTAAAACAATCATATATTCATGAACTAAAATCACTATGCAGTAAGTTTCTTAATATACAAGACCCACATGTAAAATTTGACTTTAAATCATGCATTATTAAGTAAATAAGGTTTAGGCACCATGGGTGGAAGGACCCAATGGTTCAACAACACATACTTTAACTTTGGAGAAGTTCTTGGTGAAGGTTGAAGATGGAGGCTTGAATCTTAAAGAGAATCCTTAGCTTTGGATGAGGGTTTTTGGTATTAAATTTGGGAGTGAAAGTATGGCTAAGTGTTTTAGTGATTGCTGGGAAATGTTTTGGGAGATGTGAGGGTGAAATTTGGCTATGTATAGGTTAAAACACATTTGGGAAAACATAGGCCCAACATTTAGAAAAATCTAGATGGACTAGTAAAAACAGTGCAGAAATGAAACCTCTTCTCATAGCGGAGAGGTCGCAGACCCTCTTTGGAAATTGCACCCAGTGCAAATTTCATAATTTGATTTCTTTGCTTTAAAATCGATATTAAACACTTTTACCCCTAATTTGGACCCCCTGAACAAGAATATGAAGTCGAATTTTCGAAATAACCAATGAATTTATAGATATATAGAAAAGAAGATTTTGGACACTTCCGAGGCATGTTTTAGGAACTTTTTGTGGTCCTCGCAATATCTCCTCCTTGGGAACATTCGTCCATGAATGTAAAAGAGATGTACAAGATAAGCATAATAATGCACAAATCAGCCCTAGAAAGAATGCAACATAACATGTAAAACACCATTTTCAAATCCTCAACATAACTGTAAAATCATCATAAGTTTACCAACTTAAACGTGAATGCTTATGAATGACATGGGGGATGAAATGTACGATTTGAAATCAAATATGGGATAGGATTAGTACCTTAGGCTTGAGTGGAATGAAAATGATAAGGATACCACTTTTGCATGTCCGCTTCGACCTCCCATGTAACACTTTCAAGTTGTTGGTTCCTCCAAAGAACCTTAACGGATGCCACCTCTTTGTTCCTCAATCTCTTTACTTGCCTATCAATGATCTAGACTAGAACCTCTTCATAAGTCTAGTTATCCTCCACAACACCCACAACATAAAGAGGCACGATGGCATTAGGATTACCAACGCACTTTCTCAACATAGAAACATGGAACACTAGCTGAACCAAATTCATTTCACTAGGAAACTTCAACTCATAAGCTACTTTGACAACTCTCTCTATCAACTCATAAGGACCCACATACCTTGGGCTCAACTTCTATTTATTACAAAAATGGACCATACCTTTCATTGGAGAAACCTTCAAGTAGACCCAATCACCCACTTGGAATTCTAGTTCTTCCCTTTTTACATCGGCATAGGATTTTTGATGACTTTGGGGTGCCATCCTCAACATTTCCCTAATCATCTTAACTTTATTAAGAGCCTCCATAGCAAGATCCAGCCTCAATAAAGCCACCTTTCCAACCTCAAACCAACCAATTGGTGATCTACAATGTCTCCCACAAAGAGCCTCAAATGGAGCCATACCAATGCTATAGTGATAACTATTGTTGTAGGCAAACTCAATCAATGGAAGATGGTCATCCCAACTACCTTTAAGCTCCAAGACACATTCCCTAATCATATCCTCAAGTGTTTGAATTTTCCTATCGGCTTGGCCATCTATTTGAGGGTAGAAGGCCGTACTAAGGTTAACTTTGGTACCAAGACCCATTTGAAAAGACCTCCAAAAGTACAAAGTGAATTGTGCACCCTGATCCAATGTGATAGATAAAGGAACCCTATATAACCTCACTAACTCATGGATGTACAACCTTGCTTACTCTTCAACCCCATATGTAGTCTTAATAGGTAAAAAGTGAGCTGATTTCGTCATCCTATCAACCACCACCGAAATGGAATCAAAACCTTTTCTAGTCTTGGGTAACCCAACCAAAAAATACATATTAATTACCTCCCACTTCCAAGTAAGAATCTCTATGTCTTGGGTTAGGCAACAAGACCTTTGATGTTCGGCCTTGACTTGTTGGTACTATGGCAACCGGAACCAAATTTAGCAATGTCCCTCTTCATTCCTCCCCACCGACACAAGTCCCTCAAGTCTCTATACATTATGGGCTTCATCAAGAATTCTCTCCCTTAAACCATCAACACATGACATACACAACCTACTTTGGTATCTAAGGGCCCCATCTCCCCCTTGGGAGAAAACCTCTATTTTTCCCTCTTTCACCAAGGCCTTCAATTCAAGCAAGGAGGAGTCTAGATCTTGTTTTTCTATCACCTCATCAACAAAAGAAGATTTAGAACTATTAACAACAACAACACCATTATCCACATCTTCCAACCTCACCCCCAATCTAGCCAATCTATGCACCTCTTTAGCCATCTCCTTTTCACCACCATCCCCATGGGCTAGGCTACCAATAGACACCCGACTCAAAGCATCCTCCACAACATTTGCCTTACCGGGATGGTAACACACTCATGTTATATTCCTTAAGGAGTTCTAGCCACCTTCTTTGTCTCAAGTTGAGATCTTTTTGTGTGATGACATATTGAAGACTCTTATGATCTGTGAAGACATCAACATGCACCCCATACAAATAATGATGCCAAATCTTTAATGTGAACACTACGACGGGCAATTCAAGATCATGTGTAGGGTAGTTCTATTCATGCACTTTGAGTTGCCAAGAAGCAAGGCTATGACCTTACAATTTTGCATTAGCACACAACCTAAACCCACTCTAGACGCATCACAATACACAACAAAACCCTCAAGCCTATCCAGTAGTGACAATATAGGAGTGGACATAAGTCTTTCTTCAATGTTTGGAAGATTTTCTCATATTCATCGATCCACACAATCTTAACCATCTTTCGAGTAAATTTTGTCATAGGAGAAGCAATGGAGGAGAACCCATTGACAAACCTTCTATAGTAACCTAAAAGGCCAAAGAAAGTCCTAATACCCAATGGGGTCAATAGTCTAGGCCAATTCCCATTCACATCAGTTTTCTTAGGATCCACTTTTATACCACCCCCCGACGCCACATGACCCAAGAATGCAATCTCCTTCAACCAAAATTCACACTTGTCATATTTAGCATACAATCTCCCCTCCCTCAATCTTTGTAACACAACTCTCAAATGAACCACATGCTCCTCCCTACTATATGAATAGATCAAAAAATCATCAACAAAAACCACAACAAAGGAATTAAGGTAGGGCTTGAAGACCCTATTCATTAGGTCCATGAAGATGACCGATACATTAGTCAACCCAAAGGACATCACAACAAATTCATAATGCCCATATCTACTCCAGAAGGCTATCTTGGTAATATCACACTCCCTCACCCTTACTTGATGGTACCAAGACCGAAGATCAATCTAAGAGGAATATATAGCTCCTTGTAATTGGACAAACGATTGGTCAAGAAACTCAATCAAAATGGGGACCGACTCAATGGTAGGGACTTTGGACTCCACATCGTTTCCCTTATAAGATGATACAAACACCCCTTCGAAATCAACCTATGGACTATAATGCATGAGATAAACCTACCCCTCACTACCATATCATGACTTTCCCATTCAAGAATGGGTTCATTTAGGAATTGAAACTTGACCCTATGCGTTCTACAGTTAATAGAAGCATAGTAGGCACGCAACCAATCTATCCCAATAACAATATCAAAATCAACCATATCTATTTCAACAAGATCACAAGGTAAGATTTTATGTAAGATGCAAACTGGTCAATTTATATACACCCTCCTAGCAACAATAGATGCACCAATATGAGTAGACTCCTTATATGACTCATGCAACAACTCTGAATCAACACGAAACCTTTTAGCAACAAAAGGGTAATGGAGGAAAGGGCACACCCGGATTAATCAAAGCATATACATCAAGATCAAAGATTTTCAACATATCGATAACAACATCGGGGAACTCACCAACCCATTGCCTTCCATGTAGAGCATGAACCCAGTTGTGCCTTGGGACACCACCTTGAGGACTACCTCTACCCAATGGGACCACATTCGCACCCCGAACCTTGCCATGATTTCTTGGAAAATCAACGTTCTTGTGAGCAAGCTCCCTACAACCATAGCATGCATGACAACCATTGTAACACGGGTTGTTATGACTCTTCTCACATCTAACACACACATCTTTGGGAGCCGCACCACCAATACCTTGAGGTCTAGGGAAGTCATTAGCAACCTCCCAATTTGTAGTATGAGGAGGCCTTTGTCCTTGAGGAAGTCTAACACCCTTGTGGAACATGCCATCAGAATGGGCCTTCTTGGCCTCATGGCCCCATCTTTTTCTCAATTTTGTTTCTTCTATTTGCTCGACATATGTCATCAATCGGCGGACCAACATTCTTCACTTACCAAGTCAGGTACTCCCATCACAAATTTATTCATCCTTGACCTAGAATCGGCCACCAAGTTAGGAGCATATATTGAAAGTTGATTAAATTTGAGAGCATACTCCCTCACACTCATAGTACCTTATTTCAAGTTCATGAACTCTACCAACTTTTCTTTCCTAGTCTTAAGAAGGAAGAAACGATTAAGGAAGGCCAATTTGAATTTCTCCCAAAGCACACATAGCCATTACCCTTCTCACCCTTCCATTGATCATACCAAATTTGGGCTACCCATTTGAGTTGGTACGCCGCCAACTCCGCCTTTTCATTTGGGCCAACACTCATGATAGACAAGATTTTGTAGATCTCATCAATGAACTCTTATGGATCTTGAACTACCTTTGACCCATGGAAAATCAGAGGATTCATCCTCATGAAGTCCCTTACCCTAGCTCTCGGGGTAGTAGCATGAAGGGCTTGGGCCCCTTGTTGGACTTGGTTGGCTGTCACTTGGGCAAGCATGGTAAGAGTATCCCGGAGTTCACCATTGGCAGGTTGCTCCTCGGGAGTTTAGGCACGTATTCCTCTAGCATTTGGCATGATTTAGCATAGAAAAGAATAATCTTTAGGGGGGAATACTTACCACAACTCTATAGCACGACTTTGAACATGAAGAAGGGAAACATTTCCTAAAATGCCTCATAGCCTCCTATTCATAGCCACGGTGCTCTTCACAACCATGAATAGGACTCTAATCGACGTGGTGTGTTGGACTCCGAGGATTTATCAACCTAGTACTGTGATACCAAGTTTTTCACGACCTAAGCCTAGGGTCTAGACGTGACACGGTGAATGGAGAACCCAAAGTAACCCTAAACAAGCCTCTCAACTTATCATTACACATTATTGGTCGTGGAAGTATGTAAAAGACATAAAATAAGCATAAGGTGTAAAATGGCTAAGGGTTAGCATGCTAAACATCAACATCAAAGACAAGGAGTCATAACTCATATCATAATTACACAACTTATCGAACAAAAAACTCTAAATACATAGATAGAGTGGGGGCCTAAGGCAAAGCTACCGGCTCACTCTCATAGTAAAATAGAACATAAAAAAGTGTCTCAATACATAGATAATGTTAACATAGACTAAGGTCCATGAAATGGAGGACTTACCAACAAGCTTGGAATAACACCGTCAAGCCATGTGGTGGAGGAGGATGATCAACTTGGGCACCATTCCTACATGGTGATATTATATATGTAAGAGTATGCTTTAGTACATTTGAATGTACTAAGTATATGGGGTGCAATGCAACAATAGATAGATATCATACTTAAAATGCATACATTAGACAATAGGCATAGTATAACAATATGGCATGTATGATCAATGCGTAAGAAAAACATGCTTTAAGTAACTCATGCTCATATAAGGTATCATATGTGAAGAATAGACCAAGCTAGATTTATAAGGTATAAACACCTTGGGGTTGCTGATGATGCCACCCAATCACTTAGGTTGTCAATTACTAAACCTTTACTCAGTTGGTGATAATGTTGCCCCATCACCTAGGTGGAGAAGTACTAACACTTTCCTCGATTAGTGATAATGCAGTCACATCATCTAGGTGGAGAAGTACTAACCCTTCCCTCAGTTGGTGATAATACCGCCGCATCATATAGGTGAAGAAGTACTAACCCTTCCCTCGGTTGATGGGTATTAACCTCCATCTCGATTAGTGATGATGTCGCCCCATAACTAGGTGGAGAAGTACTAACCCTTCCCTCGATTATCTTGGTTCTTAGACCCCCCGGATTGGGCATGGTCTAATGAAACACTTTTTATAGATTTATCATGAATATAAGCTCATTTTCATCATCATAGCATCAATTATATAATATCTCTCACTTTTGACCTTCATTTCCTCATGAAACCATAATCAGACATTTTATCAAACACCTTGGGGGTGTGTAATGGGGGTAAAGGACCATGCAATTTAGATATGAAATCATGCAAGAAAATCTATTGTAAAACTATCAATCAACACTTTGCAACACCCCCATGACTTTCACATCAAAACCCCTCATCAAATCCAACATTAGGTCCAAGATTTGAAGCTCAAAACATGCTAAAACAACAATACTTTCATGAACTAAAATCACTGTGTTGTAAATTTCTCAATATACAAGACCCACATGTAAAAATTAACTTTCAATCATGCATTATTAAGTAAAAGAGGGTTTAGGCACCATGGGTGGAAGGTTCTAATGGTTCAACACTGTATACCTTAGCTTTGTCGAAGTTCTTGGTGAATGTTGAAGATGGAGGCTTAAAGCTTGAAGAGAATCCTTAGCTTTGGATGAGGGTTTTGGTCTTATTGCTAAGTGTTTTAATGAGTGTTGGGAAATATTTTAGGGGACATGAGGGTGAAATTTGGCTAAGTATAGTTTAAAACACATTTGGAAAAACTTAGGCCTAACACTTAGAAAAATCTGGACGAACTAGGAAAAACAGTGAAGAAATTACACCTTTCCGCGTCGCGGAGAGGTCTTGGACCTTCTCTGGAAATTGCACCAAGTGCAAATTTCATAATTCGATTCCTTAGCTTTTAAATCGAGGTTAGACCCTTGTCCCCCTAATTTGGACCCCCTGAACAAGAATATGAATTCGAATTTTTGAAATAACCAACAAAATTTTAGATATATAGAAAACAAGATTCCGGGTACTTCCAATACACGTATTTAGGCACTTTTTAGGGTCGTTACAATCCTAAGTAGCTTGAGACATACCCTAAAATGTAATGATAGGGATTATCAATAAGCCCTAGCGACCTAACTTTATCGCACTACATAGATCATGAAGTAGTGAATCATTTCCTAGAACTCCTCATAGCCTCCCATTCATAGTCGTGGTACGTCTCACAACCATGAATTGGACTCTAATCGATGCGGTGTGTTGGATGCTAAGGAACTAACAATATAGTGCTTTGATACCAAGTTTTTCACAACTCAATCCTAGAGCCTAGACGTGCCACTGCACAAGGGGAAATCGAAGGGGCCCCAAGCAAGCCTTTTAGCACATCCATACACATCCTTGGTTGCGGAAGCAACAAAATACAACAAGAGATAGTAAATAAGGATAACCAAGGCTAAGGGACATATTTCATATCATAAACAATAAGAGTCAAGAGACAGTCAAACTTATAACATTACACATGACATGCTCAACAACATCTCTACTACATAGATAAGGGTGGGGGTCAAGAAAAACAATCGGGCTCACCCTCATAGTCAACATATACATAAAAGAAAAATTGTCAGAGAACATAGTATGAGGTCATAAGCATCGTCCCTAAAATGGAGGACTCACCAAAGAGCTTGAGAGAAAGTCGTACTAGCCGTGTGGAGGAAGGTGATCAAGTGTCACTCCGGTTCCTACATGGTGACATCATGTAGGCATAGAGTATCCATTAGTACGTTTGTATATACTAAGTGTGTAGGATGCAATGCAACAAGAGATAAGTAACATAATCGAAATGCATAAGCACAGATAATGTGTAGCATATAACAATATGGCATGCGTATGAGATGCTATGTAGTAAATCACACTTATATAGAACATACTACATGTGTAAGAAGAGACCACTATCATATTGGTGGATCGTTGCACCCTACCACCTTTGGTGATTGAGGTACCAACCTTATTAATTAGTTGGTGGATGGTCACACCCTACCAACCTTGATAACTGAGGTACAAACCCCCCAACATGGTTATTAAGGTATAAACCTCCCGACATGGTTGGTGGATCGTCGCACCATACAACCCTTGGTGACTAAGGTATAAACCCACTGACATGGTTATCAAGGTACAAACATCCCGACATGGTTGGTGGATCGCCACACCCTACCACCCTTGGTAACCGAGGCACAAATACCCCTACATGGTTATCAAAGTATGAACCCCTTGATATGGTTATCAAGGTACAAACCCCTCGACATGGTTACCTAGAACGTAACACCCTAGTAAGGCATGGTTACATTCCAATAGAATATAGAAGAAAACCATATACATATGTTCATTTCATCATCATATAGTTATTCAACTCATAAGATATGCATTGGACCTTCATTTCCTCGAGAAATTATAATTCAGACATGTTATCATATACTTGGTTGGTGTATAGTGCTAGTGCAAAACCATGCAATTCAAAAGTGAGATCATGCTAGAAGATTTAATGTAGAACCATCGATAGATACTTGGTAACATCCTCAAGCCATATACATCAAAGTGCTTCATCAAATTTCACAATATATCTCAAATTTATATCTCAAAACATGCTAAAACAACCACAATTTCATGAAACCCCAACATAGTGTGTAGTGAAATTCATAATAGATAAGACCCATGAGTAAATCACTTTTAAACCATGCAATTTAAGGTAAAAGAAAGCTTGGGTATCATGGGCGAAAGGAACCCATGAAAGAAATCCACATACCTTGACTTTGGAGAATCCTTGAAGATGATTGGGAGATGGAGACTTGAAGCTTGACTGAGAACCTTAAGATCTGGATGAGTTTTTGAGACTTGAAATTGCAGAAGAAATATTGTCTAAGTGTTTGAGTGAGTACTTAGAAATGTCCTGAATGATATGAGGTTGAAATAAGGCTAAGTATAGACATTTTTACGCATGGGGATACTTAGGCCCAAGACGCCAAAAGCCTTGGACCGAACTTGAAAAACTGGGCAAAATTTATACTGAGGAGCGTTGCACCAATGCAGTGCACCACACACTGGAATTCAATTTCTGGAAAAATGAAATTGCGATTCATTTGATCTAAAATTGGGGTTAGACCCATTTCCCACTCAATTTGACCCTTTGAACAAGGATATGAAGTCATATTTTTGAAATAACACACGAATCTTGAGATATATGGAAGTTTCAATTTCGGCCTCTTCCGAGACATATTGTTTGGAATTCTTTGGGGTCGTTTCAGTATTGATGCAAAGTGGAAAGATTATTGCCTATGCTTCTTGGAAACTTAAGATGTATGCGCATAATTATCCTACCCATGACCTTGTACTATGGTTGTGGTGTTTGCTTTGAAAATATGGCATCATTGTATAGGGTTCATATAGATGTCTTAACCGACCACAAGAGACTCCAATACATGTTCACCAAAAAATAATTTGAGGCAAAGAAGGTAGATGAAACTCTTTAAAGATTATGACATGAGTGTGCACTATAATTCGGGAAAGGATAATGTTGTGGCTGATGCTCTAAGTAGAGTGTCCATGGAGAGTACAACTCATATTGATGATAGTAAGAAGGAATCGACAAGAAAAGTTAGCCAGTTTGCTAGATTGGATGTTAGATTGAATGACGTTGAAAATGGAGGTGTGATGGTTATAGATGGTTCTAAGTCTTCCTTGATTGAAAAGGTCAAATCCAAACATTACTATGACCCCATTTTGGTGGAATTGAAAGCATTGTTGAAGGATGGTAAGGTGGAGGTTTTCTCCTTAGGAGGAGATGGTGTCCTTAGACAGCAAGGTAGATTGTGTGTACCTAATGTTGATTGCTTAAAAACTTGATTTTGAATAAGACACATAATTCATTCTATTCCATTTACCCCTATTCTACAAAGATGTATAGAGATTTAAGGGAAGTATGCTGGTGGGGTGGTATGAAGAGACATATTGCCAAGTTTGTAGCCAGTTGTCACAATTTCCAACAAGTCAAACCCACACATTAAAGGCCTAGTGTCCTAGCCCATATAGGGATTCCTATTTGGAAGTGAGAAGAGATCAACATTGATTTAGTAATTTGCTTGCCAAAGACTAGGAAGAATTTTGATTCTATTAATTCTATGGGTTATTGTTGATAGAATTACAAAATCGGCTCACCTCCTACCGATTCAAATGACTTATGGTGCTGAAGATTATTCTAAGTTGTATATTTATGAGATGGTTAGATTGCATGGAGTCCCATTATCTACTATTTTGAATCGTGGTGCTCAATTTACTTCACACTTTGGAGGTCCTTTCAAAGAGGCCTTGGAACTAAGTAATGCTTAGCACGACATTTCACTAAAAAATGAATGGTCAAGCCGAACGAATCATTCAAACACTTAAGGATATGCTTATGTAACAACTCGAACCTAGGGCCTAGAAGTGACACGGCGAATGAAGAACCCGAAGGAACCCCAATCAAGCCTCTTAACTTTTCATTACACATCATTAGTTGCAGAAGAATATAAAAGACATAAAGTAAGCATAAGGGGCACAGGGACTAAGGGATATCTTACAAAACATCATCAATAAGAGACAAGGAGTCATAGTTCATACCATAAGTACATAACGTGTCCAACAAACACCTCCAAATACATAGATAGAGCGGGGGTCAAGAAAAAGTAACCAGGCTCACCCCTATAGTCAAAATAGAACATAAAATAGATTGTATCAATACAAAGCAAGAGAAAAACATGTACCAAGGTCCTCGAAATAGAGGATTCAATAACTAGCTTGGAATAACATCGACTAGCCATGTGAAAGAGGTAGATGATCAACTTGGGCTCCTGTTCCTACATAGTGATATCATGTAGCCAAGAGTATTCATTAGACCGTCTGAATGTACTAAGTATGTGCGAGGCAATGCAACAAGAAATAAGATTCATAATCAATATGCATAATATAAGACAATATGCATGATATAGCAATATGACATGTATGATCAATGCATAAGTAAAACATGCTTAAGTAACTCATGCTCATATAGGATATCATTAGTGAAGAATAGACCAAGCTAGATTTCTAGCCTTGGTTGGCTGATAATGGTCACATCCCATTATCGTAGGTTGTGTGGTACAAACTCCTCACATGAATTGATGATGGTAATACCCCGTCATCATAGGTGGCAAAGTACAAAACCCTCACATGGTTTATGATGGTCACACCCTATTAGCCTTGGTGGCGAAGTACAGACCTCTCACATGGTTGATGAGTACAAACCCCCACCTCGGTTGATTATGGTCTAATGCAACACTTTATATAGGATTCATCATATACATGAGCTCATTTCATCATTATATAGTCAATCATATCATATATCATGCTTTGGACCTTCATTTCCATAAGAAACCCTACCCGGACATTTTATCAAACACTTGGGGCATGTGTAATGAGGGTAAAAGACCATGCAATTTAGAGATGAATTCATGCAAAAAAATCTATAGTAAAATCATGAAACAACACCTTGCAACACCCCCAAGACATTCATCAAAACCCCTCATTAAATCCACTATTAGATCCAAGATTTAGATCTCAAAACATGGTAAAACAACCATACTTTCATGAACTAAAATCACTATGCAGTAAGTTTCTCAATATACAAGACCGACATGTAAAATCAACTTCAAATCATGAAATATTAGTAAAAAGTAATCTTAGGCACCATGGGTGAAAGGACCCAATGGTTCAATACCATATACCTTAGCTTTGTAGAACCCTTGAAAGAGGTTGGGATGGAGACTTAAATCTTGAATGAAATCCTTAAGATTGGTCTTGAGTTTTGGGTGAAATATGAGTCTAAGTGTTGGAGAGGATATTGTGGACTGTTAAGGATGATACGAGGGTGAAATAAGACTAAGTATATGTATTTTCAAGTGTGGAATTGTAAGTCCTGGATCAAAAAAATTAAAACAGGCACCAAAAATAACGGGGGCGCGTTGCGGAAGCTATGCAAAAACATCACTGGAATTTGCATTTTCGGCACAAACGTGTTCATCAAAAATGAGTGTAAATCCTTCATCCGAATTCAGAATGAGGTCAAACCAAGTGCATGGGAAAACTAATTCAAAGGGATTTAATTTGTTAGGTAGTGGGCCTCTCAGTTCATTGTGTGCTAAGAGATATTCCCCTTCAAAGTTGACCCTCCTAAATCACGTTGTTTGTGATTTTTGGATTTTGATACGGTTGCTCTAAAATTCGGGTTAGACCCATTTCCCACTCAATTTGATCCCCTAAACAACATCATGAAGTTGAATGTCGAAATAACGAATGGATTTTTAGATATATGGAAATCACGATTCCGGGTACTTCTGAAGCATATTTTTGGGCACCATTTGGGGTCGTTACAATATCCCCCTTGGGAACATTCATCCCCGAATGTAAAAGGGACGTCGAAGAAAAGATTGATCATCAAAAAATCATCACCAAAAAGAATGCAACATTAACAAAACATCATTTTCTAGATCTCAACATAAGTGTAAAATTATCATAAACTTGCCAACTTAAACATGAATGCACATGAATGACATAGGGGCTGAAACATAGGACTTGGAATCATAGAAACGACTTGGCATGTAATCATAAGCTTGAACAGAGTGAAAGAGATATGGATATCGCTTCTCCATGTCCGCATTGGCTCTACGAGAAACACATATGAAAAGACAACTCTTCCAAAGGGGCTTGATGAACACTACATCATTATCAATCAATCAATTTCTCCACTCATCCATCTGACACCTCCACCGGAACCTCCTTCTAAGCCAACGTATCCTCCACCTCACCCACAACTTCAAAGAGTTCTATAGCACTAGGTTCACCAACACATCCCCTCAAACAAAAGCATGACAAAACAGATAAAACATACCCCTACCATAGGAAATTCCCAAACTTATGCGACCTTACCAACCTCCCTCTATGCTCTATAAGGACTCATAATCCTCAACTCAATTGTCAATCTTAAATACACCTAACCCACTTGGTACCACAACTGCCATCTCCCCCTTGGGAGACAACCTCCATTCTATCATTCTCTCACCCAAAACTTCCAACTCTAATAAGGCAGAAATCAAGGTCTTACCTGATCTAGTCCTCTTAACCCAAGAAGATTTTGAACATCAAGAACACTATACTACGATTCTCAACTTCCTTCAACCGAACTCCATATCTAGCTGACCGATGGACTCTACTAGGCATCTCTTTACCACCATTATCCACATACACTAGGCTACCTAAAGCACCAACCACAACACTAGCCTTACCAGAAAAACTAATGCACACCCATACCATAATCCCTAAGGATTTCTAACAACCTTCTTGTTATCCTCAACTCACACCTATCATATTTAACAACCAATCCCCCAAATAATTTGCTAGCTCTAAACAAATCAATACCTTATCACTAGAGACCACCACAAACATATCAAGGCAGTGTTTTAAGACCCTATTCGTGAAACCCATAAACACAACCGATGCATAAGCCAACCAAAAAACCCCACCAATATTCAATATGCCCACTCCTAGTCCAAAATGGACACTCAGGGATATCACCTACCCTCATCCTCACTTGGGGACAAAACTGGAATCAAAGATCAATCTTAGAGAAGTGAGAAACCCATCATAGTTGACTAAGTAGATTGACCATCCTTTACCCATCATATTTCAACCTTACGGTTTCTACACTCATCAGAAACATGCTATGCAAGTAGCCCAAACTACCCCAAGATCCTCAACACAACAAGCTAACTCGTTATCCCACAAGAATACTTATAATATGCATGTACATACTTTCAAAGAGACAATGGTCATTTTTCAAATCATTTCAATGCACAATTGGGCTTAAAATCCAAAGACCATTTATGATAATTCATACTTAGGTTCAAATGCCAAAATCATAATTTCATAGTCATAATACTCATGCATAGGAATAGCCCATTCAGATACAAAATGGTGCAAGCATCCAAAATTCTTAAAGAGCCAAAATCAAAGACATATATATGATCACAATATTGTCATAACCAACCTTTTATCAAAATCATACCATGAAGCAAAATTGGGCTTACCCATAGCATAATCGTATCTAAATAATCCGTGTACATGAATGCATATGCTATGAACAATGAGGAAATGACATGGGTAATTAAGAATCCATTTAAAAATCAATACTTATAATATGAAGTTGGGGTGAAAATATAATTTATTCCATATCTAAATCTATAGTATAATCTCTCATGCATAAATAATTTCAAAAGGGGAACATGCATACTTATAACTTTATAAATCCAAAGTAAATCCACATATAATGGTTTAAATCACATCAAAATCATCAAATAAACACTATCCATATATTAATAGAATTTTAGGAATCATAATATTCAAATCCCAAATTAAAATAAGTAAAATCCATGTAGATTTTCTTGAAAATAATTTTGGCTCTCCTTGATTGGAAGGGATCAATGATCAACCCTCATACATATGAATCCTACTAGCACCAAGGAATAACACAAGAAATAACAACTCCCAGACCTATCAAATCATCCTACTCAAAATGTTGGTAACAATATGGCCTTACTTAGGGTCAAAAAAGTCATAGGAGTAACAATAAAAAAGAACCTACTCATGATCTCCGGTAATAGCCCACTAAACCCAAGAGGCTCCTAATACCCCAAGGAAGTCAAGGTCTAGGCTAACACCCAATCACCTTTATCTTACTAAAGTCCACCTTAATACCATCACCGGGCACCACGCAACCTAGGAAGGAAACCTCTTACAACCAAAATTTCCATCTCTCCTACTAGTACCCAACCTTCTTCCTTAAACTTGTAATACTTCCCTCAAATGGTTCACATGTACTACCTTATTAGGGAACAAACCACATTATCATCACCACAACCATCATAAATCTATTAGGGTAAGGACTAGAGATCTTACTCATGAGACTTATAGGCATAACCGGTGTACTAGTCAAACCAAAGGACACTACCCCAAAATTCAAAATATTGAAAAGGACATTCAAATCATCATCTACCACCACCAACAATTCTATAGACAAAACAACTTAGGTTCAACACCTCCATTTCTCACAAGATGACAAATACAACATCTTAGAGACCAATTGTACCTTAGTGCATGAAATGGACCTACCTCCTTTGCTACCATTTGACAACCTCCCAATCAAAGATGGGCTCATTAGGGAATCGAGGCTATCTTTACGGGTTTTACCATCCATAAAGATACAACATGCATGCAACCATTTCATCCCTATAATGACATCCGAATCCACCATGCCAACTCCAACAAACCATAAAACAAGACCTAATATAATGCATACTCAGATCAATACCTATAAATCTTCTAGAAATAATACACCCAACAAAAGAATGGACACCAAAGACCCATACAACAACTTAGGCACATAAGAAGCCCCACTAGCAACAGTAAATGATAGAGAAGAAAGAGTGGCCTAGCAATACATGCACAACAAAGCCAAGAAAACTTCAACTTATAAGTAGTAACATCGAGCATCTCATTCTCTCCTTGAGTCACTTGATCAACACGACCATTTAGATCTAAAAGTTGGCCACCCTTACGCTTCCTTCAAACATATAGATAATCCTGTAGCTTGTGAGCTACTTTACTAAATCCATAGCAAGCATTGGTCTTCCTGAAGCACAAGCCACCATGATACTTCCCACTCTTTTGAAACTTGGGATTAGTCATCCCACCATCACCTCATTTAATCGTATCGCGACTATGGGGGCAATCCTTCCTCTTATGCCCCACTTCCCTACAACCAAAACAAGTGTTGGTATCCTTCAAACATGGGCCTCTATAAACCTTACCACATATTAGACACATAGCATACATTCTACCCTTGAGACTTTGGAATTTACCCACATTACGGGCCCTCTTGGCTTCACTACCTCCCCTCTCACCACTAGAATTATCGGGAGCACCCACTTGATGGTTGAGTTGAGTTGAGTTGCTAATTTTTTCACCGCTTTGGCCATTACCCATAGAGTATTTCGAACCTCCGCATTTGATATATCACCTTCTTGAGTTGCTTGAGATATATCCTGAAATGTAATGGTTACGGGTTAGTAATAAGCCCTAGGGGAACTAACTCTATCACATGACATGGATCATGAAGAAGTAAAACTTTTCCTAGAACGCCTCATAGCCTCCTACTCATAGTTGTGGTGCACAACACAACCATGAATAAGATTCTAATCGATGCGGTGTGTTGAACTCCAAGGATCTAACAACCTAGTGCTCTGATACCAAGTTTGTCAAGACCCAAGCCTAGAGTTTAGACGTGACACTATAGGACTATTATTATTACCTTTACTACGCTAGTGGATCTATCTAGTCATGTTATCATGTTTGGTTGGCCTTGGCAAGTAGACCACAACTACTCGAGGGGTGTCATGCTCATCCACCTTACAGAGGGGGTGACATGTCTTGGATTCCAAGTTGTAGCTACTTGGTCTATGTTGGTTGAGGTCGCTTCCCACATATGCATGCTATATATATTGTGCAAGATAAATGATTTACAATATGTTTTATTATGAGTATTGATCATGTATGCCATATTGAGATTATATATTTATTGCTTATGATTATGCATTTTGACTATATTGGCTTACGTTTTGTTGCATTGGATCCTGCATACTTAGTACATTCAAATGTACTGATGCATACTCTATGCCTACATGATGTTGCCATATAGTGATCAGAGCTCCTTTAGATCATTCTCTACGTGGTTAGTTGATATGTTAGAGTTAAGCTTTGGTGAGTCCTCAAGTCCTAGGACACTATCTACATTACTCTTGCTATTTGAGACTTCTTTATGTTGAACACTTGTTATTATAAGGGTGAGCCCGGAAAGTGTCTTTGCCCCTGCTCCAATCTAAGTTAGAGGTGTTGTTGGATATTATGATATACTTATGCTATGAGCTTGATTCTTTATGCTTTTAAGAATATCATGATTTCTCTTAGTGTCGCATCCCTTTTATTATTATATCTCTTGTTATTGTTTATTTTACTTCCACGACTAAGGATGTGTGATTGATATGCAAAAAGGCTTGTTTGGGCTCCCTTCGGGTTCTCATTCACCTTGTCACGTCTAAGCCCTAGGTTTTGCTCATGACAGTCATCCTGTATGCTATCGACCAGACAAGAATTAGGTCATCTGGTGATACTGAGTGGGGGAATCATAGGGAACATAATACCCTAGTTTCTCTCTGCTATTGATTTTCTCTTATGATAGATAGTTAGTTTACTTTTCTCGTTGATTATTGACAATGGCAATTTTATCCTTTAAAAAGGAGGTGCAACTTGCACAACATCATTATTTTGGCATAGTTGCTGGGGAATGTGGCTAGACTTAAGTGAATTCATTAGTAATTTGAGTGTTAATCCTTAGTTCCCTTATTTTACTTTTATTGGTTGTTTTAGTTTTTTTCCAAGGTGTATGAGTAGTGTATGCCCAACACCAGGAGTCAAGACAATCCCTTAGCTCCAAAATCCACAAAACATAAAAAAGAATGACCCAAGACATTGCCAACAATGTGGTCAATGCAGCTCTAGTTAGGAACAATAACGAGGATGCTGGGAATGAGAATCCACCTCCTTTGGGGGACATTCCATGGCCTTAGGATTTCAATGCCAATGCTTACCAGTGGAATTAGTAAAGGTTTAATCCTATTTCTATGGAGGTGACTGGAGCTATTTGTTGCCACCATTACCAGCAGACACAAAGTTCACAGTCTAGAGTGGGTTACTTCAGAGGCTGCAAAATCGTGGATTATTTGTAAGCTTACTATCAGAGGATCCACAAAGCCACCTACACAATGTGCCATTTGTTTTTAAGAGTGTGATGGGGACACAAAATCTTTTTATGGATCCTGTGGGGCTTTGCGTCTTCCAATTTTCTTTTACGAGCGATACTATATTATGGCTATCTGAGCTCTGGAAGAGTTCAATCACTAGTTGGGTACAGTTGCAGAAGGCCTTTTTTGAGAGGTACTTACCTAGATCAAAGAAGCTCAAGTTAAAGAACCAGATCAACAACTTCGAGCTACTTCCTGGCGATTCAAGAAGCACTATTTGGGAGTGATTCAAAAAATGTCTGAGGAGTGTCCCTGACCACAAAATTGTTATTGATGCCTGGGTGGAGATCTTTTATCGTGCCTTTGATGAGAACAGTCAGGCTTGTTCTGACACTAACATAGGGGGAATGTTTCTAGATCAACCATTTACAAGGATTGCTGAGTGAATGGAAAAAGTGGTTAAGGAATACCGTGCATTGGGGTGGCGGGATACAACCTCCATAAAGAGTTCATGTGTTGTCAGTGTGGGGCCATAGCAAGCCAGAATTAATGAAAAAAATCATGCAACAACTTGCTCAGCTTTGCAAAAGCATGGATGTGATGATAAAGCAGGGCCAACAAAGAGCAAATGCAGTGGTTCACCAACCTTCACGTTCACCCATGTACGAGGAGCCATACTATGATAAGGATGCATGTTTTGTCGCAGATCAGATGGGGGGTTTCCAGACTAATAGCTAAGGTTCAAATCAGGACTATTGGTGCCAAGGTAATGAAAACTAAGGACTGAACTATGGTAGATGTGGAGCTTGTAGGGGCAACCGTAGAGGATACTATCATAGGAATAAGGGCCCAGATATAGATTGGGGTCACAGAGATTGCTTCAGAAATGGTACTTATGTGCCACCACAAAATCGCAAAGTAGGGCAAACAATTTTTGAATTGAGGAGATATTGTATTGCCTACTGGAGAAAGCTGAGACGCAGGATGAGATTCTGAGGGGCATGAAATAATATATTTCAATTTCTAATCAAAAAATAGAGCCTCACTCTATGGTTATCAAATAGCTAGAGAAGTAGTTTGGTCAAGTGTCAACTTAGCTTAATCGGTGTCAGCTAGGTACACTACCTAGCAATACAGTGCAAAATCAAAAAAATAAAGGGCAGTGTATGGCGGTCAATACTTGGGATGGAAAGAGCACTATTTGTCCTTCTATACCGGTAGATGTAGAAGATGTTCATGAGGAGATGGTTGCAGCAAAGGATGTAGATGAAAGAGATAATGGTTGGAAGGATGGGGTGAGTGAAGTAGCTGACGCACCATAAAGGTTTAAGACTGTTCTTATGCCTCATCCTCCCTTCCCTCAGAGAATCAAAAAGAAAGAGAAGGAGACAAGCTGAAGCACTTTCTTTCCATGCTAAACAACTCTCCATCAACATTTCTCTCATCGAGGCATTGGAGAAGATACTAGGGTACACGAAGTACATGAAGGACTTGATCACCAAAAAGCACACTGTAAGTCAGGAAATCTCCCAAGAGCTTTAATATTGTAGTGCTATTGCTAGTATGTCCTTAGCTCAGAAGCATTAAAATCGTGGTGCTTGCAGCAAAACCTGCACCATTGGAGATGTAAAGTTCGTAAGGGAACTATGTAATCCAGGTGCTAGCATAAACCTGATGCCCCTTGAGGTCTACATGAATCTTGGATTAGGAGCTCCTACTCCAACGAGCATGCAATTACTGATGGCGAATCGCACAGAGAAAAAGCCTATGGGTATATTATATGATATGCTGGTGAAAGTTGAGAAGCTCATATTCCCAGCAGAATTCATTATCCTAGACTGCAGAGTTGACTTTGATGTCCCGGTCATCTTGGGAAGACCATTCCTACCCACTGGACGAGCCCAAGCAAATATAGAAGTTGGTCAACTCAAGTTTAGAATGGATATGAAGAAGTTGTATTCGATATGCATCAGTCTATGAAGCACCCAGATAAGTTAAAGAGTGAAGTCTGGGCAATTGGTGAAGTCTGAGTAACGAATTTGCCTAAGTCATGCTGTGACAATAAATTAGGTGCTACTCGGGAGGCAACCCAAGGCTTTTGATATAATAGCATAGTTGTGGGTTTATTTTTAGTTTTTTGATTCATAGGTAGTTTCTTTTCTTGTGTTTTGATTGTAGTTTCAGACATTGGGTTAGTTACATATAGGGTAATAGTGTATTTTATGAAGATTATGTAGGTACTGGACTAAATCAACCAGTTTGGCTAAGAAGAGCATCAAGTACTAGTTTACGACTTGTACCCCACCTCGTATAGAATTCCAGTAAGCAGAAAAAGATGTACTCCAGTCCATGAGCTAAGTTTACTATTTGTAGATCAAAAAAAGAATTGTGAATGGGGCTCGTGGACCCCAGGTAAGTTTTCTATAAATTTGCTAAGTGTTGAGGGTTCTACGATCAACTCTACGAGATGTAAAGCACTATATGAATCATGGCTTGCACTTTGAACCCTAATCCTGAAAACTAGGGTTTTGGATGTTCTACGAAACCAGGATTTAAAAGTTGTAAACTTCTCTATGACCCATAATAGAGGTTTCGTAGACTCCATGCCTAGTAAAATTTCTATTGACTCGAAAAAATATAAATAGAGGGTCAAATTAATTTGACCCCATATTTGACCTAAATTTACAGAAACACCCAACCGTACCCTACCTCTCTTGCTTCCAACCACCGACCACCGTACACCTATGTTTCCAGTAGCCCTAAGGTTTTGCTTCTAAGTCACCTTCTTCATCCTGCTAACTTTAATCTCAAAACTTGGTAAGTTTTTGGTTGCATTAACACCCTTAATTTGCCTTGTTAGAATAGTTGGTTTGAAAATTGTGTGGGGCACGGTGGTTGGACACACAATCCTTGTTTGAACTTAAATTGTGTTAGTTGAAATTAGGTTGTCCATATTTTAATGTTTAATTAAATCCCAGAATTTGATATTTTGGACTTTTGAAATGTTAATTGTGTTTGTGTGTATTGAATCATTTACCACGACTTCTTGAATGCTTAAGTTTGTGAATTTGTTATAATGACATAGGTACATGATCTTGTTGACTCATTTAGAAATGGAAGGAATCATAGCATAATCCATGCTAAATCACTTTCGATGGGATGTATGTATGTTGAACATGTTAGGGGTGATAGGATGTGGTGTGTAAGTCATGTCGGTGTGTTTGTGTTCTTGCTTCAATGCTGATATTTTTTGGTTGAAATAGTCTTTTTGGGGTTCGTTTGACGGACGTAAACTAAGATGACTGAGTCTTTTCTAGTTCAAGAGTGGCTTTTACATCCTACAGAGACATCTATGAGTCGTAATTACCCCTCATGCATAATTCCTGAAACTTGATGTTTCTGAGTTTCCATCATATGACACCTTCTACGAGTTATAAATCACTTTACGGCTTGTAGATAGGTCTCATAGATCCCTGCATGGAAATAATTACTCACTAGAATTTTCTACGGCCTAGTCTATGACTCGTAGCCACTTTACAAGTCATACCTGGTTTTGTAGACTTTTTCGATAGCTAAAATTTTTTGAAAGACTAGTTTATAGAGGTTCTTTATGGCTTGCAGTATCCACTATGGTCCGTAAAGGGGCTTTCATAAAACCCTTGTGCAACTCAATTCAGAAAATTTTTGCATTTCAAGTCTTGATTTGTGGGGCTAACCATGGTGCATATATGTCTACATTTCAGGTACTATGGCCCTTAAAACTAAATGAGCTTTAATACAGGCTATGAGAAGGAAACTCAGGGATAAGCCTTCAGATGATGAGCAGACCACTCAGCTAAGTGGTTCACTAAAGGTCCTACATGTCATACCAGACTCAGAGGTTGTTGTACCATAGACCAGGGTCGCTACCAAAGTTGTGCATACTCAGGCTCCTTTTGCTCACTCTGCCCAATCTGAGGAGGGAGGCAGCAATGAGAGTGGGTCACCATAGAGACTCCATCCAGAGAGGAGTCTAGCTCTAAGTGAGGCTCCGAGGACAGATTAGAGGTAGAGTCTTCCGTCGCACCATCATCATCATTTGCACCGGATGCTCTCATTATCTGGTGGTACATCAAGGGCATGGAGGGGATCTACACAGAGGGAACACAGCTAGGAGAGTGCGGCAAGCCAACCCACTCTATGTATGAGGAGCCTAGGGTTATTACTACAAGACTTAGTGGTGTCCCTGACCTCAAGGACACAATGATTAGACATGGGCTTTAATGGGTGTCCGATTCTCTTGGACAATATTCCCCGACTATGGTGTGGGAGTTCTATGCATCCTATGCAGCCAATATCCAGCATACTCTTCCCAAGGGTAAAAATCCCCTCGTTCAACCCAGACTAACCGAGATGAGAGTGAGGGGATGGATAGTGGATATATCAGAGGAGAGCATCCACCATATATTATTTGGTCCTAAGTTCCCTGCCATCAGATCCACCACAATATTCGACTACATAGTGGGGAAGACTAGGGACCTACTAGTGATGAATGATATTGAGTGACGAGCCATGTTGATAAGATGGATGGCCGAATATATTGCAGGGTAGGGTCTGTAACCTACTTGAGTCATCACTCGCTCGAGCCTATTTGCAAGGCTTCACTTAGTTTTCTTACCAAATTTTAGTGTGCGGTTATTCATTCACTCATCCAGCTAACTTTTACTGATAATCACTGACGCCGGAGCATGCGATTTTGGTTACCAATATCTTAGTTGGCTATAAGATTGACTAGTTCCACCTCATTTCTGAGCAGATTCATGAGGCTGCACTACGAGGCCCACCTCTATCCTATTCCTGCACATGATTTACAGGCTTTGTCTAGAGTCAATGGTGGAGATAGTGTTTTAGCTGGACCAAATGATAGAGGCCCAACATACATTGGATCCTAACCTGATCAAGGCTGAAGAGAATCTGGTGGAACTCCATCGAGCACAGCCTATGCCCGACATGTTCATCCCAGTGCCACCACCTAAGGGTTCTGAGACTGCCACCACTACTGCTATTTCTGCTACTGAGGAGAGGCCCTAGCAGCCTGAGTCAGTTGATGAGAGGTGGCCCACTTTTTTTGCTCCTGCACCACAGGCCACTATTTCACAGCCTACTACCGCAGGCATGATCCACCTATCCGACGCACCTATACAAGATATAGTGTAGAGGTTATCACATGTTGAGTCACAACTAACTCAACTTATTCATCAGATAAGGCCATGGGTCCACAAGGCTATTATAGACTCAGAGGGTCGGTCGCAGAAATTCATGGTTGCTACTATTTAGGATGGTATTTCTATCGTGGATGCCTGTATCAACACATTCGAGGAGAGGCAACAGAAGAGATTGGGTGAGGCCCGACCTGAAGACTTATCATCTATACAAAGGGAGATCTAGTAGCTCCGCGCTAACATGACAGCATCACTAGCAGCACTAGTCACACTACGAGAGATAATATCTCCTATGCTGATGTTTGATTTATTTTCTCCTTAGTAGCCTACTCAGTCTTCCCTTGAGGAAGTGACCTTGCACGAATGATGAGCCAAAGGAGAGACAAGTATGTGCGGGGATGACAGAGAAAGTGGAGCTTGAGCTTTCCTTGAGAAGATCAAGGCAAAACAAGGAGATGAGACAAGTTAAAAGCACTGAGCAGGTGGGGGTACTGGCCCCTGCGGATAGAGTACCACTATTGAGCAGACTACCCTGCAGGAGGAGGGTGGACAGACTCAGCCACAGACTGGCGCTTCGGCACCCAGGTATGTTTTTTAACACCATATGTTCTAATTTGTTTTGATTTTATGCATTAGGGACAATGCATATCTTTTTTTGATGGGGCATGGGTAGTTACGGGCCTCAGTTAAGTCTGAGTAGCTTTTGTCCATAACTACCCCAAATTTTTATTCCAAGGTTTTCTTCTCTGTGTTCTTTTTCCTTGTGGATATTTATTTTTTGTTGAACCAACACGTTTAGGATGTTTATATAATACTTGTAGCATAGAGTACCAATACTTGTGTCAAATAGAATATTTTTATGTTTTATTTGAAAAATGATACCCACCAAAAATATTTTACTAATAGTTAGAGAGTAACCATGGATATTTAGATGTCTGACAAAATTTGTTCTGATAAGTGAGGGTACATTGAAATAAAAAGCATAATTTGTGAGTCTTTTATTGATAATGTATGGAAGGCCAGGTGAGTGTGAGCTTAATTTGATAAATTCATGTATTTTGTGATAATTCAGAACTTGCCCTATTACTCTAAGTTAGATCTTATATTAATTGGATTATGAAAGGATCTTAGGACATTGTTCTAAAATAGTATACTTTAGCCTAAAAATAACCAACCAAATTGATGATATATCCTTTGTTCCTAATGTTTGAGCCTAATATGTACATATTCTTTGAAAACATTTGATTAGCCTAACCTTGTCTAGTGAAAAATCCTAAAATTAGCCCTGGTTTTCCTTGAACATTGTATACCTTGACTGTGGCAAAAAGCCTAAGTTGAGGGTGGCTACCAAAATTTGCCATGGTTCGGTAGATAGATATTGTGTACCTCAACACAAACTAAAATCCTAAGTTGAGGATAGCTGGCATAAGGGTAATGTACAAAAATATGGGGATGAGTTAGGAATACAGAGGAAAAAGGATTAAAATGATGTACCAGGTTCAAGAAAATGAGTGAAGCCTTAGATGAGAGCTAAAAAGCAAAATGAGGTGGGGAAACAAGGCAAAAAACTGAATAATGAAAAGAAAGCACCTAGAAAAGCTTGAAAAAGGAAAAATGGAGAATAAGGTGAAAGTAGCAAAGTTGGTAAGGAAAAAGTGTAGAAAAACACAGTTTCAAGGAGGGCCATTAGTCAATGTTTTCCCAAAAACACCAAGCCCCCCGAGCCTACATTACAAGCCAACAAAGTCCTAGAGGGATCCTTGTCTAATTAGTTAAAGGTATGAGGCATGAGTATAAGGACAAGCCTATGGTATTAGTCATCATGCATGAATATCTTTTTTGAGAGTGAGTGTTTGTATAGTCCCAAGGTCAAATATGAATACATCATTGAGTGTAAAAAATGGGACTTCTTTCTATGAGGTCACTTGTATTACATTGTTAAAACTAGACTTGTTCAGTGATTATGGATTATTGATAATACCTTACTTGTCATAGTTGTGTTGTCACATGCACCCGTTTGCATTGGTTTGCTAAATAGCTATATAATCCTGTTATAAAAAGTTGGTGTGGGTATCTAAGTCTGAGATTTATGTCATGTATGCCATTCAGTTGAGGTCTGCATGTTACTGTATTGTCGATATAGATTGAGTCTATCAATTGAGTACAAGCAATAATTTTAAGTTGAGTGTGTTGGTGTGCTGTCAAAATATAACACTTTTGATACTTAAAACTTAGGATTTTTTGTGTTCTCAATGCGGTATTTGTGGGTTTTATGTGTTTTTTGTGTCTATGTCTGTAGGATTTCAGGTTGGCAATGATTTTTGGGGAAAGTTACAAAGTTGTTGTAGATTTGATGTTATACGTGACACCTCATGGGCCATAGACCTTCCTATGAGCCATAGGGTGACTTTGTAAAGAATTCCAATAAGGGGCAAAGTTTTTGATATTACTTCCATGAATATACAGATGAGAGGTAGAAGAATTTACGAGTTGTAGAAGAGGTTTCGTGCCCTAAGGATCTGAGAATGAAGACTTTTTAAAGTTCATAATACAAAACCTCCTTATGGGTTGTAAACCATTATACAAGTTGTAAAGGGGTGTCATACATAAAAGCCCATTTTCTTAGCAACAATATACGAGACCCAATTACGGGCGATAAACTTCAACATGGGCCGTAAATTGCTTTCGTGAGCGTGCCAGCCAGTTCCTCTATGTTATTTAGGATTTGAATTTTCAATTTTATAAATAGATCTTTTAGGTTATGTTTCAGAAGTTCTCATCAGTTTTTATTAGTTTTAGCTTAGTACTCAGAAAACTTAATATTTTGAGAGAGAAAATTTTGAGAGAGTCTATAAGAACACTTGTGGTTGAATTTGATCTTAAAACTTGTGATTCTTATTGAGATTGGATTGCTTTCTCATAAATCTATTGTATAAGTTTTAATTATGTCGTCTGAATTCATAATCTCTTTATCTACTCATAGTATGAGTAGCAAAATCCACAACTAGGGTCGTGGGAACCATGAATAACTAACAAAGTACAACTTAAAAATTCACAACTCTTGAAAGGTGTATATGCATGTGTTAATCAATTCACTTTGTTTTGCACGTTTTCTGATGATGACCAACATAGCACCCCTCCTAGTGTTACTGACTTGACTAAGGTAGTAATGTATAGGCAAAGAGATTAATTAACGGGATTCAATTGATGTTTTCTCATCTAATCAACCAAACTAAGCCAAGGAGAGGTTCTACTGGTACTGAAAGGTAATGGTTAGTAATGCACACTATGGAGATGAGAAAAGTGACATAGTGAAATTCACCTTTGACCATTGATCGGAGGGTTTGGTGAACTTAAATTACCATCATGCATGCTTTAAACTAGACAAGAATTATGTTATCTGATGATATTGAGTTGGGGAATCATGGGGAACACAATATCCTAGTTGCTCTCTATTATTGATTTTCTCTTGTGATAGTTTGTGTGTTTACTTTTCTCATTGATTATTGTAACCCCCCCTGTCAGTTAATTACTCGGGTTGTATATTAGTGAATTTTTGTGAGTATATTTATTCCCTGTGGGATCGATCCTAACCTATGTAGGTTCTTTATCTTGACAACGGGAACTTCACCCTCTAAAAAGGAGAAGTATCTTAGGCGATATCAATGCCAGGTAGTGATGGCAGACTTGCCAGGATACCAGATCAGTAGATGTTGCACCATTTAAATGGACTGAGTTAACAGAGGATTTCATGACCAGGTTTATGCCCAGTAAATTCAGAGATCATTGCCGAGAATAGTTTTTACGGCTTGATCAAGGGAAGATGATTATGTCCTAGTGTCAATTTACTTTTTAGAAGCACTCATAACATTATATTGCTATTTTTCCTTCTGAAGAGGTGAGGATTCATTATTTTGTACGAGATTTGAGGCCTCAGCTGAAGATGGGCACTCATGCACTAGTGGTTTTGAGCTGCTCATTTTTGGATATTATTGATCATGCTCGCTCCTTAGATAGATTAGTTGCGAGGCCCAAGGGGGACAAACACGAGGAGAGTTCAACAATTCCCAGATCGGATTCAAAGTGCTGAGGGACAGGCCTCCGAGGAGCGGTTAGCGACGTAAGACTAGTCGACTATTTCAAGTGTCACTATAGGCTTCTGAGGGTGGTTATTAGAGCCCGGGTACTTCCTATTAGGGTGGTTCCTCTTATATCACCTGGCACAAGTAGAGAGAGTGTGATTCAGCTTCTTCAGGGCCAGTTGGGATGTCTTCAAGAGGTAGTTACGGTTTCAGGGAAGCTGGATTGAGTCAGTATGATAGGGACTGCAGAGATAGAGTTGTGTTGGGTTTTTTTGGGTGTGGGGCACCAGATCATTAGCTTAGAGACTATTTAGAGCAGAGGGATGCACTTACCACCCCACAGCCAATTAGGTCAACTCCTACACCAAGTGGCAGGGGCATAGGTGAAACATTGGTTGCTGGGGTGTTCATTATAGGGACCAACATGGTTATCAGCTTGGTACAAGAGAGCTCGTCAAGGGATATAGAGTCAAGGGCGATAGTGATGTTCGAGGGGAAAGTCGTCAGAGCCACTTTTATGTTGTACCAACATGAGACGAGGCCAAGGCTTCTGATGAGGCCATCATAGGTATGATTAATATATGCCAACAACTAGCTTCAGCATTATTTGATCCTAGTTCTACATTTTCTTATGGTTCTGCATATTATGTTGCTCGACTGGTATAACACCTGAGCCACTTCCTTCTTTAATTGAGATATCGGCCTTAGTAGGGGATTCTTCTGTGGTATATCAGGTTTGCAGGGGGTATGTGATCACTCTCAGAGGTTTTGATAATTGGGTTGACTTGATACTTCTGGATATGCTCGATTTTGATCTTATTTTTTATATGGATTGGTTGGCCCCATATTATGTTGTGGTAGATTGTTATGCCAAAATTGTTACCTTGGTGATACTAGGGATGCCCCCAGTGGTTTGGCAGGATGCATGAGTTGGGTTTTGATAGGTATTATATCATATGTTCACGCCTATAGATTGATATTGGTAGGGTGTTCAACTTATTTGGCTCATGTGCATGTTTTAAGATCTGAGGCTCCTTCTATGGAGTCTGTGCTGGTATGCGAGTTTTCTAATGTGTTTCCAATATTTCTTGGGTTGCTGCCTATTGGAGAGATTGATTTTGATATTGAGCTTGAGCTGAACACTGAGTCCATATCTATTTCTCTGTACCGGATGGCTCCTGCAGAGCTTCAGGAGCTCAGTTCTTAGCTTCAGAGTTTAGTAGATTTGGGATTTATTTGACAGAGTTTTTCTCCCTGTGGAGCTCCTATCTTATTTCTGACTATGAAAGATGGGACTCTTCATATATGTGTTGATTATTGTCAATTTGAATAAGGTGATGGTGATGAACCATTATGCTCTACTGCACATTGATGATTTATTTGATCAGTTGGAAGAGTCCTCAGTGTTTTCTAAGGTTGATTTTATAGTAGGGTATCATCAGTTAAAGATCCAGGCAAATGATGTTTAGAAATATGCTTTCCGGACTTGTTATGGGTATCATCAGTTGAGGATCCAGGCAGATTATGTTTAGAAGACTGCTTTTTGGACTTGTTGTAGGCATTACAAGTCCTTCGTCAAGCCTTTTGGGCTAACTAATGGACCTGCAACATTTATGGACTTGATAACTCGGGTATTTCAGCCATATTAGGACTCCTTTGTTATGGTGTTTATCTGTAATATTCTGGTACATTCGCCGAGTCGAGAGTAGTGTACCCAGTACCTCCGAATTGTGCTTCAAACACTTCAGGATCATAGGTTGTATGCTAAATTTTCTAATTGTGAGTTCTAGCATGAGTCTGTGACTTTCTTAGGCCACGTGGTGTCTGGTGAGAGTATTAGTATTGATCCAATTAAGGTTGAGGCCATCCGAGGCTGGCCTAGGCCTATTAAAATGAAGGAGATTCAGAGTTTTATCAGTTTGGAAGGGTATGACAAGTGGTTTGTTGAGGGTTTTTCCACTATTAGTACTCTGTTGACTCATTTGTCTTGCTAGGGTGTGCCTTTTATGTGGTCCAATGAGTGTGAGGCTAGCTTCTTGAGGCTGAAAGAGTTGTTGACTACCGCACCTATTCTGATCCTTCCTGTCGAGGGAGAGATCTTTTTAGTATATTGTGATGCTTCTTTAGTTGGGCTAGGTTGTGTATTGATGCAGCAAGTTAGAGTTATTGCTTATTCTTCTCATCGATTGTGAGCCAATGAGCGTACCTACCCCCGTCAAGACTTGGAGTTGGCAGCAATAGAGTTTGCACTCAAGATTTGGAGGTATTATTTATGTTGTGTGCATTGTGATATATATACCAACCATCGAAGTTTACAGTACCTTATGACTTAGTGGGACTTTAGTTCCTACCAAAGATGGTGGATTGAGTTGTTTGTTAACTATCATATTTCTATCTTATACTATCTAGGCACGACAAATGTGGTAGTAGATGCCTTGATTCAGAAGGAGGTGAGTATGGGCAACCTACTTGGCAATTGAGGAGCGACCATTGGCTTCGGCCATTCAGTCCCTAGCTAAACAATTGGTCTGATTGGATATTTCAGATTCCAGTCGGGTATTGGCCTTTGTTGGGGCTCAGTCTTCATTGGTTAATCAGATCTGGGCCCGTCAGTTAAAGGATGCGTCGCTAGTGGTCTCCGAGATAGATTATGGCAGGATACTGGGGGTCAGGACACAAATGATTTTGATGGGGTTCTCAGATTTGATGGTTGATTGTGCATTCCTAGAGTTGGTGATTTGATTTGGTTGATTCAACAAGAGGAACATCACTCCCGATATTCTATTCACCCAGGTAGAACTAAGATATATCGAGATGTGATGCAACATTACTGGTGGGAAGGCATGAGGAGAGATATTACGGACTACATATCACAGTGTCTCAGTTGCAATAAGTTAAGGCCGAGCATCAGCCGCCTGGTGGGACACTTCAGCCATTTTTCGTTCCTGAGTGGAAGTGGGAGCGAGTGAATATGGACTTCATTGTGAGGATTCTTCATACCTCCATAGGTTTTGATTACATTTAGCTAATAGTTGATCGACTAATTAAGTCTTCTAGCTCTATTTCATTCCGTTCAACCTATAGTGTTGAGTGGTTAGCTCGTATGTATATTCAGGAGATACTCCGATTGCATGGAGTGCCTATATCGATCATATCTGGCCAAGGGTCACATTTCACCTCCACTTCTTGGTGAGTTTTCAGTGAGAGTTGGGCACTCGAGTTAATTTGAGCCAGGCATTCTTTCCCAAGACTGACGGATAGTCAGAGCATACTACACAGGTTTTGGAGCACATGTTGTGAGCCTGTATGTTAGGATTTATGGTCAGTGAGACTAATTTCTGCTGTTAGTTGAGTTGCTTATAATAACAGCTATAATAATAGCATTCAGATGGCCCTGTTAGAGGCATTATATAGCCAGTGATGGCGTACTCCAGTAGGGTGGTTTGAGTCTTTTGAGCCAAGTTCGTATAGTATAGATTTGTTGTAGGATGCTCTAGTTATGGTCTAGGTTATATAGGACAGACCAATGACTACTTAGAGTCATTATCGGACTTATGTTGACTGTAGATGCTAGTTTTTGCAGTTTGAGGTTAGTGACCGAGTGTTTCTAATAGTTTCACCCCAGAAGAGGGTCATGCGGTTCAGGAGATGGGGTAAGTTGATCCTTTGTATATTGGGTCGTTTGAGGTCTAAAGGCAAATTAGGCCAGTTGCTTATCAGTTGGCCCTTCCTCTAGCTTATTCTGCTCTTTACCCTGTGTTCCATGTATCGATGTTGCACCGATATGCTCTAAATGAGTCCCATGTGCTGCAGTATGACACAGTTGAGCTGGATGATCTCTGACTTTTTTTGAGGAGCCGACTGCTATTTTTGCTAGGGATACCAGGCAATTATGTTCAAGGGTCATATCAATGGTAAAGGTACAATGGAGACACCGTCCGATCGAGAAGATTACCTAGGAGATGGAGGCACAGATGCAGGAGCATCGCACCCTGGCTGATTTGAGCCACCAGGTATGCATTCTACTTTACTTTTGCGGGTGAAAGTCTTTTAAGTGGGGGATTTTGTAATGAACTTGTATGTCATTTTTGTGTTTTTGTATTTTTTATGTTTTTTTGAGCTTCTTTATAGCGACCTTAGACCTAATATGACCTGTTGGAACTATTAGAATGTCTTTTAGGTGGTTTGGTTGAGAATTGTCCATGTTTGGAGTTCAGCGATGAGCCAAAGCTACTAAAATGAGTTTTCTTGAAAAACCCTAGTAAATGGCCTTGGAATGGGATTCTGATGATTCCATTAGTTTTGCAATGACCGATTTGTGGAAGAAGGGTGGTCGATTCGAGAATAGAAAGTTCAGGTTTGATTTTGGGATAAAAGTTGCAAAATGAGTGCAACCGGAAGCTATAAAGTGCATTTCAGTAAAAATCCCACTTAATGATGTCACCCAAGTTACACCTCCATTTTAGAGGATAAAGTGTCACTGTCAAGAAATAAAGCCTTACCAAGATAAGGGTCAAATTCACAGGGAATAGTAAACTCAAGACAAATTCATCAATATGCAATTTGAATAATTAACCAAATCAATTCCACAAAGGGAGAGGGGGTTGCAATAATCAATGAGAAATAAACTTACTATCATGAGAGAAAAATCAAAAATAGAGAGAAACCAGGGTATTGTGTTCCTCATGATTCCCCAATTCAATATCCCCAGATGACCTAATTCTTGTCTAGTATATACCATGCAGGACACTAAATTAAGTTCACCAAGCCCTTTGGTCAAAGGTGAGAGGCGGATTTCAGTATGCGACTTGGCCCACTCCATAGTGTGCATTACTGTCCATTACCTATTAGTCCTAGTACTACCTCCCCTTGGCTAAGTTTGATTGATTAGATGAGAACACATCAGTCAAATCCTATTAATTAATCTCTTTTTCTTAATTACTACCTTGGTCCAGTCAGTAACACTAGGTGAGTTCTAATGTTGGCCACCATCTGAAAACATACAAAATGAAGAGACTTAATTAATACATGCATATACACCTTCCAAGAATTGAAACTTATCCAATTTTACTTTATTAGTTCTTCATGGTTCATACAACTCTAGTTGTGGATTTAGCTACTCATACTATGTGTAGATGATGAGATTATGAATTGAGAAGAAATAATTAAGTACTTACACAATTTGATTAAGAACAAGTAAATCCAAAGTAAATGAAAATCACAAGTTTGAAGATTGAATTAAAGCACAAGTGTTCTCAAAGACTCTCTCACAATTTTTCTCTCTAAGAAAATTGAGTTCTCTAGGAACTTAACCTAGACTAGTCAATACTGACGTGAACTGACTAGAACTTACGAAAATAACCTAAAAAGCTTATTTGTAATAAGTATAAGAAAGTCCTAAACAAAATAGAAAAACTAGTCAGCAAACTCCACTAAACCATTTTACGACTCGTAATGTCTTCTACTACTCGTAATCAGGGTCTCATAATCAGCTGCTGAATTTTTGGATTTCACTTCTACGACACCTTTTTATGACTCGTAAAGTGTTTCACAACCAATAAAGGGGGTTTCAGCTGATAACTTTCCCGCAAGTCTACTTCTCTAATCCTCAGTGGATGAAAGGTAGTCTACGACTCGTAAACTGCTCCACGACTCATCTATCTATTCGTAGACTTCAACTTCAGCACATAGCCCCTCACCGGAAATCCTGACGAATCCTATCTGCGACTCGTAGAAGATCTCGTACAACAACAAAAACCAGCAACTCCTACAATATTTCCCCAAATCATGGCCAACCTGTAATCCTGCAAATCTAAATACAAAAACACATAAAACCCACAAATATCGCATTGAGAACATACAAAATCATATGTTTTAAGATCAAAAGTGTTGTATTTTGGTAGTACATCACTTAACACACTCAGAATTGAAACAAGATAATGTGGTCAGCTCTAGAATATCAAAAATAGACTAAAATGACCTTTCGCAAGTTGTCGGGGTCATCCAGATACCTTTTGACCACCTCAGTTCTTTAAGCTAATTTAGTCAAAAAGAAGTGGGGTACTCCCTTTTCCTTAGGATGCTCTATTTGGAATCTTGACTGCACCACTGAATCTGGAACAATAAAATCAGTATCATTACACTATTTGATTGCGTAAACAGACATCGAGAGCCCTAGGACTGGCCTGGAGAAGTTTTAAGCATTGCTAGTGCAACATAAGAAAAATTACTCTCTGACTTGGTGGAGAGTAAGGAGGATAAACCTCCAAAATCACAGAGGGTAGGTAGCCTAAAGCTCTATCTTCACAGATCTTTATCCACCTTCACAAAGAACAAATCTGGTCTATATATATGGCCATCAACATGAACCAACCTTATTTTCAAACTTCAATATCACATAAAAACATCATTTCAAGTCCATTTTTAGGTGATCCAAAGGTCCATTTGACTTAGGGTTTTGAGAGGAATGTCATGGTAATGTCAGATTCAGGATTTGGCATGTGTTTTGAGGTAACTTTCCCATCTTTGTTATTGTCCTTCTCATTTATGGTAAAAATTTTGTATCTTTTGTTTCTGAATCTTGGCGGAATTTGACGAAAGTTTATCCTAAAGTGTTCTATATTTCGAGCGGAACACGATGGTTAGCTGGGTGTTGGCTGTTGTCGGTTGGTTTTGAGAATTTATACCGAGAAAGTCATAGAAGCAAGGTTTTCCCTGTAGAACTTTTAGCTTTGTTTTTGGACATTTTCTTAGTCTTCTTGGCCCGTTTTGGGTTAAATTTTTAAATATAGGCTTAGTGCGTCATGGGGATCATTTTAGGATTTTTGTTGAATTTTTGTGCATGGGGCTCACTTTTCCCCCTTTTGATCCATTTTGCCAAAATGCGCCTGTTTCTTAAATAATACAGCCAAACTGATTGTTTTTACATTATGCATTATATTGTAACAGCTGAGCAGCTTTGAAAGCATGACTGTCTGACTTGAAGTTGAGATTTTAGTTTCCAGATAGGCTATGCTTTCTCTAAACCTTAGATTGAATGGAATTACATGCATGTTGAACCTGAATGTGTGTAAATGGTCCCCGTCATCATTGAGCACCTCTAGTAACGACTATAGAGTTAGGGTTCAAGGTGATGCTCCTCGTTAAATTTTGTCTCGGTAGCCATGACTGTGATTTTAGGTTTCTAATGCAAATCCTGAGGACTAAGCATCGGTTGAGTTGGGTCAAGGACCCCCTGATTGATACTCCGATGATGAGACACTGTTGATTACGATAGGGGGATTCTTTCAAGAGGAAAATATGTCCCATTGTCATATTTATGCTCATATCACTTGGCCCTGGCTAACTACATAAATGGAGGCCAGGTTGGAAGGCCTAAGGATTAGAGTCCCTGGGTGATATTAGGGGTTCGAGTCCCCGCTTAACACTACTTCTGATTGGTTAAGGACCTAGATACTATTGTGATATTGGGGGACAAGGGCTCATTTGTTTACCTATGGATCCACTCACCTTATCACACTCTAATTGTGCCCGGGTGTAGCTTCAGGGCTTATAAGGTCTCAGGATGTTCAGGCTTAGACACTAGGGCCTTACACCCATGTACAACTGACCTTGACCTTATGACATGGATAGCGGGTCTACGCGATAATGCAGTGGGGGTTTTAGTGTATTTTTGCTAGTTATTTTCTATGCGAGTGAACCTCTCAGGCTTATAGGGGCCCATGTGGCATACATGCATAGATCTTAGGGCCTTACACCACGTAAAACTCTATGCTTTTGTTTTAGTGACCAATATGAGATGGATTCAGCAGGTCTGATAGATGATGTGTTCTGTATTGTTGTATTTGGGTTCAGTTGATGTTTCAGAGTGCTTTAATGATTTTACTAGTTTTAGATACATTTGAGCTTCCTTATGCATTTATTTCACTCAGTCGACCAATAATGCCTAATGGGTGCCTTTATCTGGTACTCAGCGCTACTTCTACATCTTCCTATAGTGCAAGTCCAGGTACAAGTTGGAGATGTTGATTTCTAGGGATTTTGGGAGCGAGGAGACTTCTTTTAGTGAGCATTGACAATTTTGATTAGTCACAATCTCCTTCCTTTTGATGTTGTCTTTTGTTATTAAACTCAGGCCATGTATACTAGACTATGTATTTTATAGACCTTCCTTGGGTTATGTATGTATGTGTGTGTATTT
>JAOTQR010036881.1:0-15682 GCA_025774065.1 Solanum ossicruentum | reverse complement strand
TAAAGTACATGATCCCACAGTACAACTAAAGGTGGTCTCTTATCCTACACCAGCGTATAGTTTCATTTGAGTTGTTAATTCATATATAATATTTCCTGCCTTATATGTTCAGTACATTATCTCATACTGACGTCCCTTACAGGGGACCTGCATTTCATGCTGCAAGTACAGGTGCTACTAGATCTCCCCAGTAGAAGTACAAGATATCCAGGTGCTGCTACCTAGCTCCAGGTTGCTTCAGAGCTTTGTGTGTCTAGAGCTTATATTTTTGTATTGTATAGTTAGTTGAGGTGAGGCCTGTCTTGACCCTTATCAGATACTTTTCCTTATCTAGAGGCTTTGTAGACTATGTAAATTAAAGTATGGTCATGTATCATACCTCAGACAATGTGGCCCCAATGCCCTAGCCATATGCATTTCATTTTGACTTGTTAGTACTATTTACTTTATTAAAGGCATGTTGAATGTGAAAATCCCTTATAATATATATAGAAAGCGCAGAGATACAGGTTGGTTCTCCTGAGCCTTATCAGCAATAGGTGCCAGTCTGCCTTAATGGGAGTTTGGGCGTGACAAAAGGTAGATCCTAAAAAGATCAATCTTATTAGAAATTAGCCTAAACCATTGACCCCGTCGAATATTAGGATTTTCTTGGGCTTAGAGGGCTATTAACATGGAGGTTTCTGAATGGGTTCTCTTCTATTGCTTTCCCTATGACAAATTGACTCAAAAGAAGGCTAAGTTTTTGTGGACCAATAAATGTGAGAGAAGCTTCCAAGCCTTTAAAGATAAGCTTGTGTCCGCCCCTATATTGACACTACCATATGGCTTGAGGGATTTGTGATGTCTTGTGATGCTTCTAGAGTTTGTTTGAATTATGTGCGAATGCAAAATGGTAAAGTGATAGCCTATGCTTCTAGGCAACTCAGTACATGAAAAGAACTACCCTATTTATGATCTTGAATTGTCTGCCATAGTGTTTGCTTTGAAAATTTGGTAACATTACTTGTATGGGGTGCATGTTGATGTGTTCACTGATCATAAGATCCTCCAACATGTCTTCACTCAAAAATATCTCAACTTGAGGCAAAGAAGGTGGCTAGAACTTTTTAAAGATTATGATATGAACCTGCATTATCATCCGAGTGAGGAAAATGTGGTAGCAGATATTTTGAGTAAGGTGTCCATGGGTAGCGTAGCTCATGTTGATGGTGGTGAGAAGGATATGGCTAGGAAAGTGCATCCATTGGCTAGGTTGGGGGATAGATTTGAGGAGGTTGGTAGTGATGATATCATTGATGTAGATTGTTCTAGGTCTTTTTTGGTTGATGAGGTGATGGCAAAACAAGATCTTGATCCTCTTTATTAGAGTTGAAGGCCTTGGTAAATAAGGGCAAGGTGGAGGTTTTCTCCCAAGGGGGAGATGGTGCCCTTAGGTACCAAGGTAGGTTTTGTGTACCATTTGTTGATGCCTTGATAGAAAAGATCTTGATGAGGCCTATAACTCTTCTTATTCTATCAAGCTCGGTTCCATCAAGAAGTATAGAGACTTGAGAGAGTTATATTGGTAGAGAGGCATGAAAAGGGACATTGCCAAATTCGTTTCTCGTTGTCATAGTTGTCAACAAGTCAAAGCGGAGTATCAAAGATAGGGTGGCAACTATGACAACTATGACAATCGGAAACGAATTCGAGATACTTGAGAGAGGTGTGTTAGGCCACCCTGTCTTTGATTCTCAGCTTTGACTTGTTGACAATTATGACAACCGGAAACAAATTTGGTAATGTCTCTTTTCATGCCTCCCTACCAATACAACTCTCTCAAGTCTCTATACTTCTTGGTGGAACTTGGTTGAAAAGAATAAGAAGAATTTTGGGCCTCATGAAGGATATTCTCCCTCAAAACATCAACACAAGGCATACACAATCTACCTTAGTGCTTTAAGGCACCATCACCCCCTTGGGAGAAAGCCTCCACCTTGCCCTCTTTCACCAAGGGATTCAATTAAAGCAAGGAGGAGTCAAGATCTTGTTTTGCTATCACCTCATCAACTAAAGAAGACTTAGACCCATCAATAACCACAACACCGTCATAACCAACCTCTTCCAACCTAACCTAATCTAGCCAATCTATGCACCTCCCTAGCCATCTCCCTATCATCACCATCCATATGAGCTAGGCTACCCATGGACACCCAACTCAAAGCATCTGCCACCATATTTGCCTTACCCAGATGATAATGCACACATATGTCGTAATCCTTGAGAAGTTCTAGCCAACTTTTTTTTCTCAAATTGAGATCTTTTTTAGTGAAGACATATTGGAGGCTCTTATGATCTAGTAAAGACATCCACATGCACCCCATATAAATAATGATGCCAAATCTTTAATGCAAACACAACAGCAGCTAACTCGAGATCATGGATAGGGCAATTCCTTTCATATACCTTGAGTTGTCTAGAAGCATAAGTTATTCCTTACCATTTTGCATTAGCACACAACCCAAACGACATCACAACAAACTCATAATGCCCATATCTAGTCTGAAAGGCCGTCTTGGGGATATCACACTCCCTCACTCTCACTTAATGGTACGCAGACCGACATCAATCTTAGAGAAGAAACTAGCCCGATGCAATTGGTCAAACAAGTCATTGATTCTGGCAAGAGGATATCTGTTCTTTATAGTGACCCTATTGAGTTGCCGGTAATCAATGCACATTCTAAGTGACCCATCCTTCTTTTTAATAAACAACACCAGAGCACCCCTAGGTGATTGACTAGGTCTAGTAAATTCCTTTTTCTAACAAATCTTTCAACTTCTCTTTTAACTCCTTTAACTCCACCGAGGCCATACAATAAGGGGGAATGGATATAGGTTGAGTATGGGGAAGGAGATCTATGCAAAAATCTATCTCCCTCTCGGGAGGAACACCGGGAAGGTCATTTGGGAAGACATCAAGAAACTCATTTACAATGGGGACCGACTCAATGGATGGGACTTTGGACTCCACATCTTTAACCCTTACAAGATGATACAAACACCCTCTAGAAATCAAATTATGGGCTTTAATGCATGAAATAAATCTATCCTTGACCACCACATCAAGACTATCACACTCATGGATGGGTTCAATTAGGAAATTAAAACATGAGCCTATGGGCTCTACTATCAATAGATGCATAATAGGCATGCAACCAATCCATCCCAAATATGACATCGAAATCTACCATGTCTAATTCTATAAGATCATAAGGCAACAACTTATAGAAAATGCAAATAAGGTAACTCTTATAAACTTTCCTAGCAACAATAGAAGCACCAATAGGAGTAGACACTTCGTATGACTCATGCAACAACTCGAGGACAACATGGAACTTTTTAGTAACAAAAGGGGTAATAAAGGAAAGAGTGGCACCCGGATCAATCAAAACATACATATCAAAGTCAAAGATTTTCAACATACTGGTAACAACATTGGGGACCTCACCAACCCTTTGCCTCCCGTGTAGGACATAAAATAGATTGTACCCTAGGGTACCTCCTTGAGGATCACCTGAACCCAATAAGACCACAATAGCAGCTCGGACCTTGCCACGACTTCTTGGATAATATGCCAACTTGTGACCAAGCTCCCCACATTCATAGCATGCATTAAAACCCTTCAAACATGAACGATTATGAACCTTCCCAAAACTAGGACACATATCAATAGGACACATCCCACCAACACCTTGAGGTCTAGGGAAGTCATTAGCAAGACCACTTTTAGTAGTATGAGGAGGCACTTGGCCTTGACGAAATTTAACACCCTTTTGGAATTTACCCTAAAATTGGGCCCTCTTGGCTTCATACACCCTTCTCTTCCTCATTTTCTCCTCCTTCATTTGCTTGGCATAGGTCATCAACCAAGACAAATCCATGTCACTAATTAGCATGGTGGACCAGCATTCTTCACTTAATAAGTCAGAGACCCTCATCATAAGTTTATTCATCCTAGATCAAAGAAGGGCCACCAGATGAGTAGCATACTTCAAAAGTTGATTTAACTTGAGGGCATACTCCCTCACTCATAGCACCTTGTTTCAAGTTCATAAAATCCACAAACCTTGCCTCCCGAATCTCAAGAGGGAAAAACTGATTAAGGAAGCTGAATTTACACTCCTCCTAAAGCACCACATTACCAACCCCCGTATCACCCTTCCATTGCTCATACCAAATTTGGCAACCCCTTTGAGTTGGTATGCCGCCAACTCCACCTTTTCATTCAACCCAACACCCATGATATTCAACATTTTGTAGACCTCATCAATCAACTCTTGTGTATCTTCATCCACCTTTGACCCATGGATAGTCACAGGATTCATCCTTATGAAGTCTCTTACCCTAGCTCCCGGGCTAGTAGCATGAGGGGCTTAGGACCCTTGTTGGACTAGGTTGGCCACCATTGGTCAAGCATTGTAAGGGCATCCCAGAGTGGCATGATCTAGCATAGCAAAGGAGAATCATTTGGGGGGAAAACTCAGTACAACTCTATAGCACGACATAGAACATGAAGAAGGGAAACATTTCCTAAAATGTCTCCTAGCCCTCTATTCATAGTCATGGCACGCTTTACATATGAATAGGACTCTAATCGATGCGGTGTATTGAAATCCGAGGATCTATCAACCTAGTACTCTCATACCAAGTTTGTCATGACCCAAGCCTAGGGCCTAGACATGACATGATGAAAGGGGGAACCTGAAGGGACCCCAAGCAAGCCTCACAAACAATCATTACACATCCTTTTTCATGGAAGCAATAAATCAAGCATTCAAGACTTAAGAATGGGGGAAAGTAGGGCTAAGGGAAAAGTTTGCACAATATCAATAAGTGCCAAGGAGTCATAGTTCATAACATAGATACATAACTTGTCCAACAAACACCTCTAAGTACATAGATAGAGCAGGGGCCAAGACAAAGTAATCGGGCTCACCCTCATAGTCAAAATAAACAATAAAGATGAATGTCTAAATACATAATAGAAGAAGCATAGACTAGGTCCCCGAAGTGGAGGACTCATCAACTAGCTTGAATAGTACCAAACTAGTCATGTGGAGGAGGAGGATCCACTTAGGCACCGGTTCCTACATGGTGACATCATGTAGGCATAGAGTATGCATTAGTACATTTCAACATACTAAGTATGTAGGATGCAATACAACAATAACTAGGCATCATAGTCAAAATACATAATATTAAGCAATAGACATAGTATAACAATATGGCATGTATATTCAATGCTTAAGTAAAACATGGTTAAGTAATTCATGCTCATATGGGATATCATATGTGAAGAAGAGACCAAGCTACTTGTTCAAGGTATAAACCCCTTGGTGGTTGTGTGGTTTAAACCCCTCACATGATTGATAGTAATCACACCTTACCAACACGGTGACAAAGTATAAACCTCTCACATGGTTGATGAGTATAAACCCCCAATATGGTTATTCAGGCTCTTGTCCCCCTAGATCGGATATGGTCTAATACAACACTTTATATTGGATTTATCATTTGCTCTAGTGCAACATTTCCTATAGGAATAATCATTTACATAAGTTTATTTCGTCATCATAACATCATTCATATCATATATCATGCTTTGGACCTTCAATTTCTTAAGAAACCCTGGCTAGACATTTTATCAAACACTTAGGGGTTGTGAAATAGGGGTAAAAGACCATGGAATTTAGAGATGAAATCAAGCAAGAAAATATGTTTTAGAACCATCAATCAACACCTTGCATCACTTCCAAGACATTCACATCAAAACTCCTCATCAAATTCAACATTATATCCATGAATTAGAGCTCAAAACATGCTAAAACAACCATACTTTCATGAACAAAAATCATTCTGCAGTAAATTTCTCAATATACAAGACCCACATGTAAAATCAAACTTAAATCATGCAATATTAATAAAAAGGAGGCTTAGGCACCATATTGGATGGAAGGACCCAATCATTCAACACCACATACCTTGTCTTGAAGGTGAACTTGGGGAAGATTAGAGAAGGAGACTTGAAGCTTGAAGAAGAACTTTGAAGGACAACCTTAGCTTGGGATGAAGGTTTGACAATTGAGTTTGAGGAGTGAAAATGTGACAAGTGTTTGTGTTAGTATTGGGAAATGTTTAGGATAGTATGAGGGTGTAATTTGGCTAATTATAGATGAAAACACGTTCGGGATACTTGGACCCAACACTTAGAATATTTTGGGCCGCACAGGGAAACACTGTCAGGCAAATCACACTTCTTCACGTTGCAGAGAGGACGAGAAGGAATTACACTAAAGCGCATCCTCGGCGTGTCGCTGAGGGAACGTGTAAACCTCATAGTAATTCGTCACTTAAAAATTTATAATTATTAATCTTTCGCTCTTAAATCAGGGTTAGACCCTTTTTCACCTACTTTGGAAACCCTTATCGCAAATATGAAGTCGGACTTTTGAAATAACGAATAGATTTTGAGATATACGAAATTAAAATTTTGGGCATTCCGAGATATGTTTTTGGGCACTTTTTGGGGTTATTACATACGATTATCAAAGACTTCTCTTTGTCTCTTTCCCTTATTTATATCTCTTCTTGTTGTTACTTTACTTCTGCAATCAAGGATGTGTGATTGATATGCTAAGAGGCTTGTTTAGTTTCCATTTGGGCTCCCATTCGTCTTGTCACATCTAGACCCTAGACTTGGGTCATGGCAATTTCAATGGTGTCTGGCTTGGATATTTCTCAGACTACTTAGGAATTTTCTCTCAGCAGCAGCATAGTTTTCCTTCATTTCTCCCTAGAGGACACCGACGGTTTCTATTGGTACTATTGCTACAATGCTTAAATGAATTGTAATCCAACTGGCAATAGGAAAAAAATATTGAAAAATAGTTATTACTATTCATTAGTCACAAAAATAGTTTTTACTATTCAATGTTGTTAGGGTGCTTATTTTAGTTCTGATTGCTCCTAACTTTAGCTTCCATTACAATTCCATGAATGGAAATGTAAAACACGTGTTAATTCATTCAATGATATATGATAATTCTCACTTCTCTCTTTTATTCTTATTCTTCGTCTTAGCTTCTATCTTGGCATTGCCCTAATATAGCTATTTTCTTCTTTCAGGTTCATCCTACTAGTTGAAATTCTTAGTTCAATTATTGATAATTGGATCATTGTCCTTAAACAATTCACTTGAACTCAAATGATATAGAAGAATTTAGAGGAAAAAAAAAGAGTTATATTGATTCTTCGAGTCTCAAAAGTGATTACAATTATTGTAGTGTCAACTAATAAAAGAGGAAATTCAAATTGGAATTTTTAGAATCACTGCACAAAACATGTAGACTAATTTCAAAACTAATAGGCCAACTCATCATGTGCTTATAGCCAATCAACTAATCAATCACCTATCTTCATTACAGAATAGGAAATATGTAAATATGGAACAAATTAGATAAGCATTTGATATTTAAGTGTATAGAAGCAAGAACTATATATTCAATAACATTGAATAGGAATAGAAATATTACATAAACTACTACTTAAAAAAGATTATAATAGTGTTTTAGTTAGAAAAGAAATCTAATGTAATATTTATAGATAGGGTCTTAATATAATAATGTAGATACACAATTCAATAATATTCTTTTTCAATATTTTCTTAGACGGTATTGGAGCCTCTATGATTTTGGAAGAGAATGGAAAAAGCACTTTCGCAGGAAACAAGCAATTACAACTTATATAGCCATTGGATGGTTATAAATCATATAGTCATCAGTCTTACCATGTAGTTCATATAGTTATGCTAAAAAGAACTGATTTGAGAATCATTCAGGACAAAGAAAGTAAGATCGTGCTTTTTTCTGACAACTGTCATGTTTGATTATTGTCGCACCATGCCATCTTTCAGGTAACTATTTTCTCATATTCAATTTGCATAGTACCTTGCATATTCCTAGTGATTACTTTCTCATATCCAACTTGTGTAGAACAATGTATCTTTTATGTGACTACATTTTTATATTTGACTTCCATAGCATTGTGTATATTTTGAATTACTACTTTTTCATTTCTGATTTGTATTAGCATCATGTGTTTTTCCAAAGTACTTTCTCATATCTAATTTGTATAATTCATGTGTCTTTTTGGAGACTCTTCAAGTATAACTTATGTTTTAATTTGTGAATGTTGTGCTAAATTAAATTCCTCCTTAAGGTCTAGCAACAAAATCCAAACCAATGTCATTGATCAATTTTTCCATGTTGTGCACAATTCAATTCCACCTCAGGGTCCAACATTCTCTAGCGACCAAAGCCCAACAAGTTTTGTCGATTACATATCATCACACATAGCTAGATTTAGAATTCCAAAAATCATGGCTGAAGTACCCCTCATGTGCTATAGAATGCTCCATAATTATAATTTCTATATATCTCAAAATCTGTAAATAATTTCGAAAATCTGACTTCATATTCTTGATCATGGGAAAAAATTGAGTGGGAAATGGCTATAACCCAAATTTCAGAAGACCCGCAGTGAAAAATAATTTTCACTAATTTTTGAACTCTAGTGGATGTCCGAACCAAGGTCGCGACGTGCCTAGGGCATGGAATAGTATAAGCAGTCCCTCTACGTTTGGTCTGCATCGCGGATTGGACGCGGACCAATGTATGTTTTTCCTCAGCTTTCTTATTTCGTCCAAGGGCATTTTGGTAATGACACAATCCCCATTTAAACATGAAATCTTTAATACATAGCCATTTTTCAACACTATAACTCACAAAATCCTCTCTAAAACCTGTCCAAGACTTTATCAAATCTCTCATTAAAACTTAAGGATTTTAAGCTCAAGATTGGAACTCAAGAACCCATCTCAAGCTTCAAGTCTCCTTCAAGTCCATTTCAAGAAACTCGAGGTTTAAGGTATGTGGGTCTTCATCCACAACCTTCTCTTTTTATGAAAATTGCATGATTTCAAGTGCTATTACGTATGGGAATCCTTTATTATGAATTATGAATATAAATTATGTTGGGGATTTTATCAATTGTTGATTGATTATGCATGAATAGCTATTTTAATCTTATTCCATAAGTTGATTTGTGAATATTGAGATTATATATGATTTGAGCTATGAAAACTATAGATTATGATAAACTTTTGAGATGGATTTCATGATATCCAAACTAGGTATTTTACTACAATATTAGTGGGTTGATTTTGAATTGATTTTGCTCTCTATGTTATACTCTTGAGTTCCATGATTTTGAACAAGTATCATGAACCCACAATGTGTTTAATGAAATTACATGACAAGAATTCTCAAGTTGTTGATGAACTAGTATATGATTTACAAGTCGAGCGACTTCATGATGATTAAGGGCTTTCAAGAATGTATTGAATTCATGAAATCTATCAATGACTTTACAAGTATCAAGTTGAGCCCTATTTTATGATGTTAACCACTTGTGGGCCATTCATGTCAAGTCAAGGTATCATGTATGATTATTATTTACTCTCATGTTCAAGTTAGGATTACTAGTAGAGGAACCATGTAATGCGCTATTCTTGTCAAGTTATGATGTCTCTTACAAGTTATTCATGTTATGATTAAATTATGATTATTTCAAATATTTCATGTGATTAGACTTACCACCAATTGAGGCTTAAGATGCGGGCTCAAAACAACGGGTCCTTATATAAAGTCTTTAGTCTCTAAACTGTGTGTCACCATAGGATTATATATTTTTTCCTTTCTATACTAGTGGATCCATCAAGTTCATGTTATCATGTTTTGTTTGCCTTAGAATGTAGATCATGCTTCGCCGAGGGGTGTCATGCCCGGTCACCTGTACCAAGTGGGTGTCATGCCTTGAATTTTAAGTTGTAGCTACTTGGTATATGTCGGTAAAGGTCTCTTCCCACATATTTATGATATATGATGCAAGTTAACTTATTTACAATAATCTTTTATTACAAGTATTAATCATGCCTGTCATATTGAGATTATGCATCTATTTATTATGATTATGCATTTTGAATATATTGGCTTATGTCTTTATTTCATTGTAACCCGCATACTTAGTATATACAAATGTTCTAATGCACACTATGTTAGTATATACAAATGTTCTAATGCACTCTATGCCTACATGATATCACCATGTAGGAATCGGAGTTTCTTTTTCTCATCCTCGTCCACGTGGCTAGTTTGATTCTCTAAGAGCTTTTGGTGAGTCCAAAACTCCGAGGACAATATCTAATTTTACTTATGTTATGTTACGACTTGTTCCCTATGTTCAATACTATGTTGTATATGCTTATGAGCTAGACTCCTCTTATCATATTTATTATTATGAAAGACTTCCCTTTGTCCTTCTTCCATTTTTAAATACTTGACTCTTGTTATTGTCTTACTTTGCTTCTGCAACCAAGGATTTGTACATGATATGCTAAGTGGCTTGTTTGGATTTTCTCCAGTTCACTATCTATGTCTAGACCCTAGGCTTGAGACTTGATAAGCTTGGTATCAGAGCACTAGGTTGTTAATAGGCCTCGGGAACACACCGCGTCAAGTAGAGTCTTATACATGGTTTTAAAGTGGGACACAACTATGAAAGGGAGGCCATGACGTGTTTTAGGAAATGTTCAACTTCTTCATGTTCTATATTCTGCTTTAGATGTAAAGATAAGGAGTTTTCCTCTAACGAATGCTATTTGCTCTTCTAGATCATGCCTCTATCGAGAGGAAACTAAGGAGAGCTCGTACACCTGAGGGGAAACTGTCCCCTCCTGCTCCTCAAGATGAAAGGGTAGGCCATGATAAGTTCCAAAATGCCATCACTACATTGGCCCATTCTATGAACAACCAAATGAACCAAGGGCACCAAGCACCTCACGCTCCCACTCCGGCCTCAAGGGTGAGGGATTTCATAAGGATGAACCCTCGGAGTCTCATGAGTTCGAGGCAGAGAAAGATCCCTGAGAGTTTATCGATGAGGTATATAAGATGATATCTATCATGGGGGTAAATTTAGAGGAGAAAGCAGAATTAGAGGCCTACCAACTTAAATGTGTAGCCTCAATTTGGTTTGCTCAATGGAAATTGGAGAGGAGAAATGAGGATGCCATTCCTTGGGAGGAGTTCAAAGCCACCTTCTTCAATCGGTTCTTCCCTATTGAGTTGAGAGAGGCCAAAATGATGGAGTTCATGAATATTGAGCAAGGTTCCATGAGTGTGAGAGAGTATTCCCTCAAATTCAACAAGATCTCTCAGTATGCTCCTCATTTAGTTGCCGATCATAGAGATAGATGAACAAGTTTGTGTCAAGAGTGTCCGACTTGGTAAATGAAGAGTGTCGTACCACCATTCTAGTGAATGATATAGATTTGTCTCGGCTCATGACATATGCCGAACAACTTTAGGGGGGAAAACTTAGAAAGAGGAGAAGTGGGGAGTCCAAGAGGGCTTGGTTTAGGTGTGTCATCCAAGGTTCTGAGGGTGGTTAATTTCATCAACGCCACAGGTTCTAAGGTCGAGGGTCCTCTAGTGCTCCTAAAAAGAGGTTTGCTAATTATAGGGTGTCTAACCCATGGTGTCAAGGTGGCAATGGTGGGATGACAAATCCTAAGTTCCAAAGGTGTGGGAAAAACCATGGTGGTCCATGTTTGAAACACTCTAATGCTTTTTTTGGTTGTGGTGAGATGGGTCACAAGATTATTGATTGTCCCTCATACTCAGAACAAGGGTAGGATAGTCATCCTCAAGGCCAAGGTGCTAATGCGGGTCAAAGGGAAAAGAGACGCCAATAAGGGGGTGCTCCAGTGCAAAATAAGCTCTATGCTCTCCAAGGAAGGAAAGGAGTGGATGACGTGCTCGATGTTGTTACCGGTATATTAATGGTTTTTGATTATGATATGCATGCATTGCTAAATTCGGGTGTCACTCTTTCTTTCATTACTCCTTTTGTTGCCAAAAAGTTTCATGTGTGTCTCAAATTGTTATGTGAACCTTATGAAGTGTCTACCCCCGTGGGTATATCCATTATTACTAAAAGAGTCTATAGAGATTGTCTTATGTTCATGTTGCATAAAGTCTTTCCTTGTGATTTTTTTGAACTTGATACGGTGGATTTTGATATTATTCTTGGGATGGATTGTTAAATGCATATCATGCTTCTATTGATTATATAACTCATAAGGTTAGATTCCAATTCCCTAATGAGCCCATCCTTGAGTGGAAAGTTGTAATGTAGTGGTCAAAGATAGATTCATTTCTTGTCATAAAGCTCAAAAATTGATTTTTAAGGGTTGTATTTACCACCTTGTAAGGGTTAGGGATGTTGAGTCTAAAGTCCTTTCTATTGAGTCGGTTTCGGTGAACAATGAGTTTCTTGATATTTTTAAAGATAAGCTTCCTGGAGGCCCTCCCAAAAGGGAAATAGACTTTGGTATAGACCTCCTACTCGATACATGACTCATTCCCTTTCTCCCTTACCGTATGGCCCAGCGAAGCTGAAGAAGTTGCAGGATTAATTGACAGATTTATTGGCAAAGGGTTTCATAAGGCCTAGCAAGTCATCTTGGGGTGCACTGGTGGTTTTTGTAAAGAAAAAGGATGGTTCTCTTAGAATGTTCACTGATTATAGGCAACTCAATTGAATCACTACAAAGATCAAATATCCTCTACTAAGGACTTAAGATTGATGTTCGGTCCGAATACCACCAAGTGAAGGCAAGGGAGTGTGATATTCCCATAATGCCTTTTTCAACTAGATATGGGCATTATGAATTTGTGCTAATTTCTTTTGGATGGATTAATGCATCGACAATATTTATAGACCTTATGACTAGGGTTTTTAAACCCTACCTTAATATGTTTGTGGTGGTCTTTATTGATGACATATTGATTTTTTTCTCGAAGTGAGGAAGAACATGTGAATCACTTGAGCATGGCGTTGAAAATTTTGAGGGATGAAAGGTTGTTTGCTAAATGTGAAAAGTTTAAATTTTTGTTGAAGGAGGTTGCTTTCTTAGGGCATGTGGTGTTGGTTGATGGAATTAAAATGGAGGTGATAAGGAATTGGCCTAGGCCCTTAACTTTGATGGATATTAGGAGTTTCTTGGGTTTGACGGGTTACTATCGGAGATTTGTGAATGTTTTGTCTTCTACTGCTTTCCCTATGACAAAGTTGACCCAAGAAAAGGCAAAAATCTTTTGGACCAATGAATGTGAAATGAATTTTCAAACATTAAAAGACAAGCTTATCTCCGCTCCTATCTTGGATTTACCGGAAGGATTAGAAGGGATTGTGGTTTATTGTAATGCCTTAAGAATTGCTTTGGGGTGTGATTTGATGCAACATGGTAAGGTTATAGCATATGCCTCTAGGCAACTAAAGGTGCATTAGCTAAATTATCCCACCTATGATCTTGAATTGGTTGTTGTGGTGTTTGCTTTTAAAATTCGGTGTCATTATTTTTATGGGGTTCATGTAGATATGTTTACCAACCACAAGAGTATCTAGTATTAGTTCACATAAAAAGATCTTAACTTGAGACAAAGAAGGTGGTTAGAACTCCATAAGGATTATGACATAAGTGTGCACTATCATCCCAGCAAAGCTAATGTTGTGGCCAATGCTTTAAGTAAAGTGTCTGTAGGTAGTTTAGTTAATATTGATGTTGGTGACAAGGAGGTGGCTAGAGAAGTTCGCCGGTTAGCTAGGTTAGGGGTTAGGTTGAATGAATTTGAAAATGGCAGTACAGCGGTTGTTGATGGTTCCAAATCTTCTTTGATTGAAGAATTCAAGTCAAAATAAGACCTCAACCCTACCTTGCTAGAGTTGAAGGATTTGGTGAAGGATGGTAAAGTGGAGGTTCTCTCCCAAGTGGGAGATGGTGCCCTTAGGTACTAATGTAGGTTATTTGTGCCTAATGTTGATGACTTAAAGGAGTTGATCTTGAAGGAGGCTCATAATTCCTATTCCATTCACCCAAGTTCTACAAAGATATATAGAGACTTGAGGGAGGTGTATTCATAGGGTGGTACGAAGAGAAATGTTGCCAAATTCTTAGACGGATGTCACAATTGTCAACAAGTGAAAGTCAAACATCAAAGGCTAGATGGCCTAGCCTAAGACATAGAAATTCCTACTTGAAAGTGGGAAGAGATCATCATGGACTTTATGATTGGTTTTCCCAAGAGTAGGAGACACTTTGATTTTATTTGGATTATTATTAATAGGACAACAATTTTGGCTCACTTTCTATAATTTAAGACAACTTATGGTGCTGAAGAGTATGCCAAGTTGTATATTCATAAGTTGCTTAGATTGTATGGGGCACCCTTGTCTATAATTTCAGATCATGGTGCTCAATTCACTTCTTATTTCTGAGATCATTCCAAAAGTAACTTGGTAATAAGGTCATGCTTAGCATGGCTTTTCATCCTCAACGTATGGTCAAGCCGAAAGGATTATCCAAACTCTTGAAAATATTCTTATAGCTTGTGTTTTGGAGATTAAGGAAACTTCGGATGAACATCTTCCACTTATTCAGTTTGCTTACAACAATAGCTTATACTCAAGCATTGGCATGGCTCCCTTTGAAGCATTATATGGTAGGCGTTGTAGATCTCTGATTGGGTGGTTTGATGTGGGGAAGATGTCTCTTTTAGGCTCATATTTGGTTATGGAAGCTTTGGAGAAGGTAAGGTTGATAAGGGCTAGATTGATGACGGCCCAAAGTAGACAAAAGTCCTACTCTGATGTGAGAAGAAGAGATTTTGAGTTTAATGTTGATGATTGGGTTACTTAAAAGTCCCACCCATGAAGCGTGTGGTCTGATTTGGCAAGAAAGGGAAATTGAGCCAAAGGATTATGGAACCTTATATAATATTGAGAAGAGTTGGTAAGGTTGCATGTGAATTGGAGTTACCTATAGGGATGAATATGGTTCATCCGATCTTCCATGTGTCTATATTGAGGAAGTGTGTGGGTGACCTAAGTGCTATACTGCCCTTAGAGGTTGTGGGCTTTGTGGAAGATAACTTGACCTATGAGGAGGTCCCAATGGAGATATTGGATAGACAAGTGAAAAGGTTGAGGAACAAAGATATAGCATCCGTCAAGATCCTTTGGAGGAATCAACAAGTTGAAAGTGCCACATGTGAAGCCGAAGTAGACATAAAAAAGCGATACCCATACCTCTTCCACTCTACTCAAGTTGAAGATAATAACTTAAGTCCCATCTATGATTAAGTTGTAAATTTCAACCCTCATATCATTTTACATGTACGTATGTTCATGGTAATAGGTTTATGGTGATCTTTTGCATTCATGATGAGTTTTTTTTTTAAAAATGATGTTTAAGTGCATTTGTTGCATTCATGTATGGATGAAATCTTCATAATTACTTCTCTTATGCATGTTTCTTTTACATTCAAGGATGAATGTTCGTACGGGGAGATATTGACACATCCCTCATGTGCTGCGGAATGCCCTATATTCATAATCCCATATATCTCAATATCCATGCGCAATTTGAGAAATCCAACTTCATATTCTTGATCAAGGGGTAAAATTAAGTAGGAAATGGGTATAATCTCGATTTAGACAGTCACCATCCAAGCCTAGGG
>JAOTQR010036870.1:0-15684 GCA_025774065.1 Solanum ossicruentum | reverse complement strand
AAGGACTTTCGAAACCAATTTTTAAATTACACCTCCCAAAACACTCAACTCCTATACTTATGCACCACAATTAACTTCAATTACACAATATTTGCAAAATTTTTCAATGCGACAATTTACCTCAATTAAAATATTCACGGGGTCTAACATCTTTTAAAAGAAGAAGACAATAAAAATATATCATGTGTGATGAGGGTGGCAATTAGCTGGCAGGTTTGGTAAAATTCTGATGGATCATAACAGTTTAAGACAACAAATGGGTGAAGACCTAATCTAATTCAAATATGCTTTGGTCAAAATGTATTGGGTTAAAACATTTTGGCAATGAGTTATAGAACGAAAAATGATCTAAAATATCCTCAAACTATTGAAAATGATACAAAAATACCCTTCATCCACCTATTGGGCATAAAATGCTCCTGTCATCCAACTTTAGATCCAAAAGTGCCCTTTTCTTTAACATAATATTTTTGGATCCCCTTCATTCATCTTTATAGTTCGCTTATACCCTTAAAACTAATAATACTCTTTTTTCATTTTTTAAAAATATTTATTATGCTTCATTTTCTTATAGAATAAAGTAAATTCCCATCCTCAATTTTTTTTTATAAAAAAAAACTTATAATTTTTTTTATTTTTAAAGTTTGTTTTGGGGTTATAAAGACAGATATTATTTTTGTTTGGAAAAAATATGTGAAAACTCTGACTAAAAAGAATAAACTAGTGATTTTACTGTAATTTTTTTTAAACATTTGTTTAGGGCCATGAAGAAGGTATATTTTTTTGGATTTAATAAATTATGAGGAGAAAATCTTTTAAAAAACTCTTAAAAAATCTAAAGTTACAACAATACATATTTTGAATTTTTTTTTTTAAAACAAATCTGCACTTGTATTTTATTTAGACAAACTAATTAACTTTTTAAGTGCCAAAGTGATTTATTAAAATTGATTTAGCTTTCTTTAATTTTATATTTAATCAAATTTGAATGGTTTTTGTTATTTTTTAATCATAACATTAAAAAAATAAAAATTTATTGAATATATTAAAAACTTACTTTATCATTAATTATATATATTTCTGAAAAGTTTTCTTTTAAGAAAGCTAAATAGGTTTATTATTTTAATAAATCACTTTAATCACTTTTTAAAAAAATCACTTTGATCCTTAAAGAGATACTTTATTTCGATTTAAATAAATTATGGAAAGAAATCTAAGAGAGATGGGGATTTATATTATTTCATAAAGAAATGAAACATAATAAATATTTAAAAAAAAAAAGAGTTGTTAGTTTAAAGGATATAAGTGAACCAAAAAGATAAATGAACAACATTTTTGAATCCAAAAATATTTCGTTACAGGAAAAGGTATTTTTGATACCTCTTCAATTCTAATTTTTAACTTGACATATTTAAGACTAAAAAATTAAAATATATTCTGATACATTATTTTTAATTAGTTTAATATTGCAAGATTCAAAAGTCTTGTTTATTTTCTTAAATTTTCTATCAAGTAAAAAATCAGATAAATTTTTTATTTTCTTAAATTGTTTGTCAAGTCAAAATCAAATAAAAATATTATTTTTTAAAGGCAGTGTCCTATTAAAATCACATAAAATTATTTACTAAAATCGGATGGAATTAAAATAGGAAAAAAAATTCTTTGCCAAATTTACAGGGGAAATTAACGTAATTCCACTTCCCTTTTTTCTCCTTCTCCACAAATCACTTTTTTAGTTATAAGCCATCTCCATTCATTCTCTCCCCACGTAATACCTCTATCCCATTATCTCTATTTTTATCATTTCTTTGAGTGCTTTATCATTTCTTTTTCTAAAACATATCTCAAAGAAAAATTCCATTGCCAGTGAAGAAAGTATTGTTCTTGGTATCAACAATTTCTCCTTCCCAAAGAAGTAACTACCTGTCCAACACTTAGAAGTGTACAGGCTGGAGGCGAAATATTTCCTGAAATTCCACCTGAAGGCTGGGAAAATGCGGAAGAAGTCTCCACAACCCTCACAGGCAAGGAGCCTCGAGTGTTTTATCATTAGGTTAATTCTTTTGTAAAAAAAATATGAATATGCAGCTCTCTCTCACTGTTTGTTGAATATGAATATGCAACTTTCTCACACTTTTCTTATAGAATCTGTCATGACCTTCTTACGACTATTTCAATTTGTGAATTTTGTCTTTCGCCCACTCTAGTGTTCTTGTTTAATAATTAGTATGATAATTTCAACTACAAATTACTTATATTTATCATATATTTATTCTATATTAGAGATTTTTAGCAACTTCTTTGAAAATATGATCCGATAATTTCAGCTGTTTTATATACTTAATGTGTTTCTTTGTCTTATTCTTGATTTTAAAAATTTTTACAAACAAAGTTCAAGGTTTGTCTGTATCTTGAGAAATGGAAGGAGGAACAATTTTATAGTGTAATTTGAGTAATTATCTTTCCCATTTATTTCTAATTCTAATATCATTCCATGATTAAATTTTGATAATATTTATCATGTTTCAATCATGATATCAATGAGTACATGTTAAAATTATGATTTTTTTTCTTTTGTTTTACATAGGTACATGAATGAAAAAACTGAATCAAGAGTAAAGTTATTAGATAAGTGGTGTATATTAGTTATATGAGGAGTAATATTTTATCTTTTTTTAAATTTGCATCTAGCATTCATTTCTTTAATTAGCATAATATAGGAAGATATTATCTTAATATTATTTTAGTTCTTAATTATATAATCATGAGTGACACTTTTTGTTATTATTTTAAATGTTTTGTTATGTTATGTCCTATTTATATTATCATATGATATAAAAGAATAAAAAGTCAATTTAATAAATTTTCAACTTATTGCAATTCAGAGTTTTCCTTGTAAAAATTTTACATTGATGACTTATTTATCTTATGAAATATGATGAAATTTGTCATCATTTATAAATTATCGAATCAATGAGAAATTAGTGAAATATTACCCTTACATATTTGTATGTCATCAAATGTTTGTAGTTTTAGTTGTTTTTTAATTGTATGATTATGAATGAATTTTATTATTATTTGATATGTTTTATTATGTAATTTTTGATTTATGCAATATAATTTAAAAAATAATACCAATATGTAATAGTTACATGTCATCAAGTATTTGCAAATTTGTGACAATTTTTTATCATCAATCGTAACTTTTAGCAACGACGAAATTAAACTTTTCAAGACAAATATTTTTGTAATAAAATAAATTAGTTCACCATAAGTTGACTACATTAGTGGCAACATATATTTGTCCGGCTATATTTTTACTGACAAGATGATAAATTTAACTACAAAATTATTACTTTTTTAATAATGACAATTTTTTTCCTAATATATACATTTTAGGACGATTTTTTTTTTGTATATAAAAAATAATCATTTGAGACAAAATTACACTTTTTTAGCTACGGAATACATATAGCTTTACAGACAATCGGTGTCGTCACTGATTGAACTAAATAATTAGTGACAACGTAATATAATCATTGATGATAACTTTTAGCGACAAAATCATACAATCAACTACAAAAAAATAACACTTATTATGACAAATAAATTCATCACGAATATTGACGCATTTGGGGATGATTTTACTTTATGTAGTTAAATATAACTTTTTAGCGACGACACACTAAGTCATCTATATATATTTTTGGCGACGCACATTTAGAGACGACGGATTGACGAAATTTTTTTCGTCACACAAAAATTTTATTGACACAATTTGATTTATAAGTGAAGAAATCATTTGTCCCTGATAATCAAATTTGTTATAGTTTTAGTAGCTATTGTTCAAACAGAATTCTCAGATCTTATAGTAAGACAAGGTTAAGACTTAGTGGCAGAGTAGATATTTTATAACAAGAGTGATAAATTTAAAGAAGCAATTAACAAAACGACGTCAATAATTTTTTTTCCACCAAATAGAGACTATCTAAAGTTTTTTGTCAATTCATGTTGCTTTTAATTTTAAAAATACATGATAAATTGTATAAACTAAAATAATAATTATATAATGAACGAGTCAATATTTTCACTAAATGTATATCACAATTTTTTAATTTTTTTTAAAAAACCAATTTAATCAATTTTTACTTAAATGTACAGTTATTTTAGATGGTTAATTTTGTTACTTTTTAATTTTAATGAGTTAAATTTCATGTGTTTTGATAGAAATTGTGTGAGAATTATAATAAAAGATTTCAATTCGACTAGTTATCGTGATTTCACTAAAAAAATGGACAAATTAATTTGTTGTTAAATTTTTTTTATCCAAACCTCTTAATAACCTATTTTGGATGAAATGAATAATACAATAATATATGTTTAATCGCACATAATCTTTTTATCTTATTTTCTTGATAGAAATTTGTTTGAAATATTATTTTCTATGTACTGCAAAGAAATATCCAAATTAGGATTTCAACTAATTTAACAATTAATAAATATTCACTATGTTAAAAAAATATGTTATTTTATGATTAGAAATAATATAATTTTAAAATTATCTTTTTATTCATAATAAATAATTTATAATTATATAAATAATTAAGTAGTACTGTCATATAAATTATGAGGGAAGAAATAGTATCTTATAATCCTTAAAGAAATCAACTAGTATAACCTTGGTATTAGGGAGGACAAAGAGACATGTAAAAAAAGATTTTGAAAAAAAAAAGGGGGTTATAAAGAAGAAAGTTAGTGGATAAGTGGACCCACAAAAACATCTTCTTTTGGGAATGAACTTATGTAAGTTGTGGACAAAAAGTTGAAAGAACCTAGATTCGAACCCTAATCTCATGCGAAAATTGCACGCCCTTTTCCACTAAACCAAAGGCACTGAGTAAATAAGCTTTTGCAAAGCAATATATAATTGCTAGTTTACACACATTGTAATTTTCGGCAAAGGGTGTTCACTTACACACCCTTCATGGGCTGTAGGTATGCCCCTGTTAAGACTTTACCATGTGCAGAAACAAACGTCATATGAGTAAATGTCAGAAAAGTATGCTATTGATCAACAGGGACCGCTTAATCATTTTCATGGCCTAAAGTCAAAAATAAATTGGAGACATAAAATTTTTAAACAATAATAAATGATATATTTTTTATTTGAAGTTTACTCCTCTATTTTTTTTAAAGATACAAAATTGATCAGTATATTTTATAAAAATACTATTTTGAAATTCAAAATGTTTTTAAATGACATAATTTTTATTTAATTTTTAACATATTTATAATAATTTATTATTGATTAAGAAAAAATGAGGCCTCTCAAATATGAAGGCCTAAAGCAATGGCCTCTTTTTTTATACTAGAGCCGGTCCTGTTGATCAAGACGTCTAAATTACTAGCTTAATTTACTAATTAATGGAATGGACATCATTATCCTTGACCCTCGTTTAGGCTGACATTACTCTCGACTCTTGGAATCATGATTGAAAAATTGACTGAGGTTGTTTCATATTGCAGACCATGATAACTCCAAAGCTAGAAGTCTCCATGGATAACAAACAAAGTCTCTGACTGACACCAAATTTGGCCTGGGGAAATCAATATCTTCACGACCATACTCTTCAGTATATCCGAGACTCGGAGCACAAAAATAAAATTATCACTAATCTGTTAGAAACTTGAGCTGATCTGTGGCCACGAGATAGTAATCAACTGTAATCTAGGATAGACTTTTAATAGGATCTAGACCAGCTTGTTTGTAAGCTTATCCAAGTGATTTTGTCCTATAAATAAACCTTTGCATGGGATTAGAAGACATCTCATCTTTCTCAGTTATTACAAGCTATCTCAAGGTTTAAATAAAAAATGCCTCTTTCTTGTCTCTGCTTTCAAATCTTGATATTAGCAAGCAATTTTACATCTCAGAGCCCAAATACAAAGGAAACACGATCAGACCTAATTCACTTGCCTTTAACCCGGTTTTGTGATTTTTAACTTAGCTTGCACCCACATAATTTTTCCGACAAACAGTATTATATCCTGAAAAGGCAAAGCTTTGTCACCTGATTAAGCCAAAAAGAACAACGTGAATACTGGCTTCAGTAACAGTTATGACATGTGTGACCTCTGTCAAACATGATTTAAGATGACATGTGTGACTTTATTCAGGTTTGAAAATAAATTCCTAAAGCTACTTGGAACCTTTTAGACAGATACGTGCGCACACACTCCTGTGGAATTCATCCAATCAAATCAGAGTCATATGATGACACTATGGCTTCCAAATGTTTTCTTACCTATCAATCTGGATACGTGTATGTTGTTCATAGGTTTTCTACAATGGGTAATTTATACTGTTTCGAAAGGATGAAAAACATTCCACCTATCCAAAAAAGGTGTAAACTTTTCTTATTATGGAAAAACTAAACTTGGAAGTGAAATCACAACTTCAATAATTGATCAAAACATACGTAGTGTATGGAATGATAAATAATTTCTGAACACCTATAAACTTCTTTCAAGAATTCATTTATGAAACTTTTTCTATCTCATTGAAGTAGTGATATTGACAATAGACATGAGTCATGAAGTTTACTATGAGCAAAACCGGGAAGGGTTTGGGAAGCTACAAGAATTTAACTCAATGATTTTGTAGATATAAAAATTAATGACTTTTGACATGTAAAATCACATCTATTCTTTCACGTTACAATCTTTAAGAGGTACGACATAAAAATCAAAGAGCAGAACATCAAAATAACAAGGAACAACAATGACAAAGCCATTTTAGATGTGTAGTATAATAATTGTACTACAATTGTACAGTTAACTGTGAGGTCACAATATTTTTTTATTTTGTTTGGACTTTTTCTTAAACTCATGAGACTCCCAATGCTCCTTAATCTCCATCTCCTTGAATACTGCATCCCCCATCTATTGTGGTTTTAGAGGCAAGTTTTTTCTAACATCTTGAAAAAGTTGTCATTTTTAAAGATGCCCGCTTATTAAAATTAGACAATATATCATCATTAAGGCGAGGAATAAATATATATATATATATTTTGCATAAATCAAATGAATTTCATACTAGACATACAGTCTCACACTTGTATTGAAACTTGAACCATAATTATAAATTTTTTTACCTTGAATTCCTCAAACAATATCTTGTGAGTAAATTTTGAATACTTCTTCTATGAAGGTTTAGCCAATTCAAATTTACTATGAGTACAACTAGCATTAATACCATCAATCACTATTTTTGTTCGTAATGAGGGAGAGATAGAATGAAGTTCTTCACGAAATTCAAAACCAACTAGCATTAATACCATCAATCACTACCTTGTGAGAATCAAACTTACATAAAATATAGTAGTTGACAAATATGTGCAAAGATAAATAGTTCACCTAAATATATATTTTATTATAAGTTAAGTCTTTTTACCCATCCTCTTCATGTACAATCCATATTTGATGCTCATCATCCACATTATCAACTGTTCGAGATAAGATGTCTAGAGTCCTATTGGTTGGTGGTAACACTAATGGTTTAGGTACATGATTTGTAGGATGAGACTGATTAAATTGAGGTTAATTACGATTCAATCTTAGGAGGCTGATGTTGGTTGATTCCAATACTAAATTGAGGTGAAGGAGACTCATTTACGTGAATTGGACTAGTATGAGAATAGAGGAGTTATGATGGTATCATTTACATGAATTGAACTAGCTAAGATTTGCAAATATGGATATTATTGTGACAATCTCTTGTGGATTATTATTCATCTTTCAAATATTTAAAACATATTAAATTGGCATTTTAAGTGGTGTATCCTTTATTGAAATAATTGACTCATACATAATCTTAAAGTCATCGTGGAAATTCTGCTTTAATTTGTTTATCGATGGCATCATCAATGAGATCACGATAAGTATCTCTCAAGATTTGCTCATACAAACTGCATGTACTTATATTAGCATATGAGATTAAACTTAAATATAATTAATTTTTTCTTGATAATACCATCACTAAAACTTACTAGAGGTAAGGTTTAACCTCATTACAATTTATAAGAATGCAACTATGCTGCAGTAGCTTTTTTATCATCTAGCCCACAGATATTGCCATCTTTCTTATCATAACTTGGGCAAGAATGAATAAAGACCGATAAAGTTGGGTGAGTTGTATTTTGTCAATGACATCATCATCATGCTCAACTCTTATGTTGCTATATAGAACATGAGATTCAAAATAATGGAAAACAAAGTATGATATTTCTATACCCAAATATCCTCGACAAATAGATCCTTCAACATTGGCTTTGTGTTTTTTTTTTAATAGTATTTTAAATTTTGTTTAGAAACCTATACTTATTTTGAAGAAATAAACAAATTATGTAATATAATAACAAAATAGATATTAAATTTTAGGAATAAATTTTGATACCTTTCAAATTGATACATTTATAAATAATGAACTAGCCCACAAACTCTTGTTTCATAAGACAAATGAATTGACAAGTGTTCCATCAATCAGAAAAATTGGGTGAAAATTTTCACTGCAACTTACACTAGGTTACAGGAACATCTTGTTCAATATGCATCAGATGATCCTCCCATAATACTACTGAGCACAAGTCCATAAAGAATAGTTTAGTTAATGGCTTCCAGATAGGTTTTGGAAGTGCACTAAAAGCAATTGGAATATGCTATTGCATGAAAATATACCAGTCATGAGTTTTCATCCCAAATAACTTTAAATATTCCATATCAATACATCTACCCAAATAAGAAGCATATCCATTAGACATCTGTAGTTGTCCAACAACCTATTCACATACATCTTTCTTTCATCATCATTTAATGTAAACTTTGCTTTCTTCTTAATCTATTTTTCCATGATCATTCAATTGTAAGTGTAAATCATTTCGATGATAATATTCTTTCAAATCAATCCTTGCCTTCTCCTTATCCTTTCTCCTCTCTCTATTGTCTATGATAGTATGAAAAATATTACCGAAAAAGTTTTTTTTCCTGTATAAATTACATCAATAATATGACAAACTGGATGGATCTTCCAATATGATAAATCCCAAAAAATACTTTTTTTGGTCCAATTATGTGATTTTCCATAGCCATAGAATTTGCATGGACTAGATACAGTGATCTTCTCTAGTTAACCTAGAAGGAGGCCTACACTTTTCTCTTTTCCTTTATAAAAAGAATGCTTGGTTTTTCTATGTTCATAATTGAGAGGCAAATATTGACGATTACAATCAACCAAGTAACTTTTCTTTCATTTTTCATACTAAAAGTTTTTTATTGTTCCATGCAAATTGGACATGCTAATTAACCTGTCATACTCTGCCATAATAACATGCCATAAGTAGAATAATCATTAATTATCCACATCAATGCTGCTTGCATAAAAACATTTTGCTTACATCAATGTTGCTCGCATGAGAAGGTTTCGCTTCTTCGACAGGTCATAAGTTGGTGCATTATCTGTCCATAATTGTAGCAACTCATCTATTAATGATTGGAGATACACATAAATTTTATTGTTGGAATTGTGAAACTTGGAAATATCAATATTAAGAACATATATGACACAATCATACAAATATCCGGAAAAAGATTATAAGAAGTAACAATCATAGGCCAACAAAAGCATGGTGAAGCTGACTACCTATAAGGAGTAAAACCATCATAATAAAAACCAAGCCTAACATTATTTATGGTGATCCATAAATAATGAACTAGACAACAAACTCTTGTTTCATAAGGCAAATAAATTGGCAAGTGTTCCATCAATCAGAAAAATTGGGTGAAAATTTTCGCTGCAACTTACACTAGGTTACAGGAATATCTTGTTCAATTTACATTAGATGATCCTCCCATAATATTATTGAGCACAAGTCTTTAAAGAATAGTTTAGTTAGTGGCTTCCAGATGGGTTTTGGAAGTGCACCAAAAACAATTGGAATATGATATTGCATGAAAATACACCAACCATGAGTTTTCATTCCAAATAACTTTAAATATTCCATATCATTACATCTACCCAAATTAGAAGCATATCCATTGGACATCTTTAGTTGTCCAACCTATTCGTATACATCTTTCTTTCATCATCATTTAATGTAAACTTTGCTTTCGTCTTAATCCATTTCCCCATGATCATTCAATTGTAAGTGTAAATCATTTAGATGATAATATTTTCTCAAATCAATCCTTGCCTTCTCATTATCCTTTGTCTTCTCCGTTGTCTATGATAGTATAAAAAATTACCAAAAAGGTTCTTTTCTGTATGAATTACATCAATATTATGACAAATTGGATGGATCTTCCAATATGAAAAATTCCAAAAAATACTTTTTTTGGTCCAATTATGTGATTTTTCATAGCCATAAAATTTACATGGACTAGATTCAGTGATCTTCTCTAGTTAACCTAGAAGGAGGCCTATACTTTTCTCTTTTCCTTTATAAAAAGAATGCTTGTTTTTATCTTTATTCACAATTGATAGGCAAATATTGACGATTACAATCAACCAAGTAACTTTTCTTTTATTTTCCATACTAAAAGTTTTTTACTGTTCCATGCAAATTGGACATGCTAATTAACTTGTCGTACTCTATCATGATAGCATCCCATGAGTAGATTAATCATTAATTATCCACATCAATACTGCTCGCATAAGAATGTTTTGCTTATATCAATATTGCTCGCATGAGAAAGTTTCGCTTCTTCGACACGTCATAAGTTGGTGCACTATCTATTCATAATTGTAGCAACTCATCTATTAATGATTGGAGATACACATCAATTTTATTGTTGGAATTGTGAACACTTGGAAATATCAATATTAAGAATATATATGACACAATCATACAAATATCCAAAAAAAGATTATAGGAAGTAACAATAATAGGCCAACAAAAGCATGGTGATACTGACTAGCTATAAGGAGTAAAACCATCAGAACAAAGACCAAGCATAACATTTCTAGGCTCTACAGCAAAGTCCAGATAAGTTCAAGAAAAATATTTTCAAGCTTCTCCATCTAAAGGGTGACATAATAGACCTTCTTATCTGTAATTAGTAACTATTCTAGTGGATATGATTTGGGCAATGGGCAAGAGGAAACGAAGACACGTATGACTTGAATCCTAAGATAATTTCCAATGTTGTGACTAAGGCTTGTAAGATAATTTTATGAAATAAGTTTGTAATGCCATTATTGATAATGTAAAAGTGTTCATGATGTCCTGATTTTTGAACTTTGAATTACATTACACGGAATTATTTATTGAATCTCTTATGTGAAATGTTGAGTTAAATGTGTATGCTAGATGTGGTTGGAAATTGTGAAACTAATTTCTTGTGAAGTAACAACACAAATGATGAATTTTCCTAAGCTATGATGACTAAGGGTAATTGAAAGAGTTGAATTATGTTATATTGTGATTTTTATTTATTGTGTTGTTGATTGCTAAATTTTGAAAAACAATAAAATAATTAATGAATTATGAATAAATGATTCATGTGAACATCTTGCATGTTCCTATAATTATGAAAGTAATTATTATGTTATGATCACATGTATTGCTTGATGCTCCATTTATGTTGAGAAGTTGAAGGTAAATGGTTCTGGCTAGAAAAAGAAAAGAAAAGCCAAGGAAAATGATTCTTGCTAGGAAAAAAAAAATGAAAAGCCGAAGGAAAATGGTTCCTGGTAGGTATGAAAGAAAATGTCGAAGGAAAATAGTTCTGATGGATATATGATCCATGTGAGGTCCCCATGTGTTTTGTGCTGATTATATAATGGATGCGTATCGTAGGACTGCCATGCATCATGATTATTTGATATTGCTTTGCATTGTTTAAATTTCATGGTATCCATTCGATTTTATATCATCCCTTTCTTGAAATTGTTACAAATACCATGTGACATGTGCTGAATGCTTAGGGTTTCTGTACATCATTGAGATTGAACTATTAAAATATTGTGATATATTGAAACGCTCCAAAATGTGCTTCAGAAATGCTCATGATTGTAATTTCCATCTATCTCAAACTCCATGCCTAATATCAAAAATTCAACTTTATATTCTCGATCAAAGGGCAAAATTTAGTGGAAAATGGGTATAACCCAGATTTTAGATGACCTGTAGCGAAAAATAAATTTTGCTAATTTATGATTTCCAGAGAGCATCTGCGCCCTAGCCGTGACGCACCAGGGGCGCGGAGCAGTAAAAATGTGGCCTGTGCGATGGGTCCGTGACACGCCAAGGATGCAGACCAGTGTAAGTTTTTACTTAGTTTTTTCTATCTCAGCCAAGGGCATTGGGGTCATAGCCCCATTCCACTTAAGCGCAATAACACGCATACTTAGCCATTTTCAACTCTATATCACTCAAGACCCTCACCAAAACCTCTCCAAGACTTAACCAAGTATCTCATTCAAATTTGAAGGATTTCAAGCTTAACTTTGGAACTCAAGGATTCTCTTTAAGCTCTAAGTTCTCTTCAAACTCATCTCAACAAAACCTAAGTTTGAAGTATGTGGGTTTCATCCGTTGGGACCTTTCACCTATGGAGCCTGAAACGATTCCAAAAAGTGCCCGAAAATGTGCCTTGGAAGTGTCCATAATCATAATTTCCATATATCTCAAAATCTGGACATGATATCAAAAATTCAACTTCATATTCTTGTTCAAGGTGCAAAATTGAGTGGGAGATTGGTCTAACCATGTATTTAGAGTAACTGTATCAAATTTTGAAATTCCAAAAAATGGAATTCCAATGAGGGTTCGCGCCCTTTGGCGTGACGCGGCAAGGGCATGCCTCAGTGTAAAATATGCTAGTTTTTTTATTCCGGTTCAAGGCCTCTGAGTCTTGGGCCTAAGCCTCCCTATTTATAAAAACACCTCTACTCAGTCATTTTCAATTCCATATCATTCAAAACGTTCCCCAAAACCCTCTCTAACACTTAGCCAAATATTTCATCCAAATTCAAGTGTCCAAACTCATTTCGGATCTCAAGAAATTCATTCAAGCTTCAAGCTATCATTCACATCTAAGTCAAGCTTATTCATATAGTTAAAGACCATCGTGGGTCCCCTACATCAAGCCAAGTTCAAAGGAATTTTCATTGGCTAAGTTTTGCATAAGTACCGATAGGAGGGTCAATTTTAAAGAGACATACCTCTTAGTATACAAAGAACTGGGTAACCCACGACTTACCAAATTAAAGCTCTTTGAATTGTCTTTCCAACATGCTTGCTTTCACCATATTTAGAGTTCGGATGAAGAAGTTATGCCCGTTTTTGTAAAACTCGTCTGTTCAGGGGTATATACAGGTTTTTGCCAAATTCCGTTTCATTAATGGCATTTTGTAAATTTAGCTATTTCTATTGGTCTTTTCGGGATTCTTATACTATCTTAACATTTCCTAAAGTCCTAAACCCTATTCCTAAAGATCAGATCCATTCCTCTCAATTGGAATACACTCTCAAATTCTACCAAGATCCTCTACCAAACCCCAATAAGAATTCAAGGAAACTCAAGAACAAGTTGTGGATTTCAAGACCCCATTCCAAGCTTCAGGTCTTTCTCAAATCCATTTCAAGAAATTCAAGATCTAAGGTATGTGGGTTTCATTCATGGGTTCCTTTAACCCATGAAACCCAATCTTCCTTTTTATAAAATTTGCATGATTTCAAGTTGTATTTCTTATGGGTATCTGTTATTATAAAATATGAGCATGAAATATGTTGTTATTTTTTCAAATATTATTGATTATGCATAAATATCTATTTTGATCTTATATTATAAAGTGATCTTTGTCTATTGAGACTACACATGATTTAAGCTATGAGAGCTATAAACTATTGTGAAGTTTTTATATGATTTACAAGTACCCATGATAGGCTTTTACCATGATGTTGGTGGATTGATTTACATGATTTTAAGATACATTAATTTTACTATTTCATGATCTATGCATTTTGCATGATTTGAACATGTCCTCATATGTGTCTACCAAGTGTTCGATAGAATTTCAAGTCAAGAATTCCCAAGTTATTTACATGATTTGTAAGTCAAACGACTTCTTGATGAATATGGACTATCAAGTATGTTATGAATTCATGAAAATATCTATGATTATGCAAGTATGATGTTAAGCCCTGTTTTCGAGATTATACCTCTTGTGAGCCTTTTTATGTTAATGCAAGGGTAATGTCACACCCCTCCCTGGGGTCGTGACCGGTGCCCGATAAGGACACGTAAACACATACTAAGCCGAATTTCCTTTATAAACCTAGCCTGGAATTCTACTGAAATTTTGGCAGAGTTTCCTCTGTTTTATTGACTAACCACACCTGCAGCAGCTCCCAGAATGCACAGAAAAATATACACAGATATATATTCACAAAATAACGCAGGCCGACAAGGTCTCCGCTGCGGTCCTGCCGCCTAATAGAGTATCACACACATACAATCACGTCTCACACTAAACGCCCACCCACTCGTGCCCACAGACCTCTACATAACAGAAAGAAGCATATGACGGGACAGGACCCCGCTGTACCCTCAAAGAATCCAAAATGACATAGTGGCAAAAATACAATTCCAAGTACAAATACCCAGTAAAATTGCTCCTGAAATAAAGGAGCGCAGCACCGGTAGGTAATGAATCCTAGCTGGGAGGGTCTCTCTCTTGTACGTCAGTACCTGCGGGCAAGAAACGCAGCCCCCGCATAAGGGGGGTCAGTACGGGATATGTACCGAGTATGTAAAGCAGTAAATGCAAACTTGAATGACAGTAGTAATCCACAATAGAGATAGAAGTATCAAATCAAGGCAACATTAGAACATACTTTTTAAAATAGGAATTCAACCATACATACCGGATCGGACGTGTCACAAGTTTCATCAGCATTAGGGGTGAGCTACAGGCATTACGTATCGCCGTCCCTGTAGTCACATCATGGGATAGAGATAGAATAGGTGAGATACAGGCGTTACGTATCACCGTCCCTGTACCCACGTCACAGAGTAAAGAGAGACTAAGTGAGATACAGGCGTTGCGTATCGCCGTCCCTGTACCCACTTAAGAGGACACGTATGGTATAAGTGAAATGCAGGCGTTACGTATCGCCGTCCTTGCATCCACTTCATAGATTGGGTAGCTACAGGCGTTACGTATCGCCATCCCTGTGCCCCCGTGTCATAATGTCAACATGTCCCCTGTGTCTTACTTACTTCAAGCTATTGGCCAATAAACTCATAATTATACAGGATCATAACAAAAACTGGACTAGGAACCTTTAGACGGGACTAAAATAGCACGAGTTGTGTCAAGAGAGTATTATGCACATGAGTTAGTTTCATAAACATAGTAATATGCAACATATTCATATTAGCAAAAGTCAAGAATATAATTCTTTTACAAAGTTGCTAAAGTTGTTCAAATTCCCAAATAAGGGTGATTTCGGAATAACTTAAACTCATGCTATGCGGATAATTTATTTGAAGAGCACAAGATTGGTTATACAAAGCTTGGTCAATTTTATTCACAACCACATACAATGAAAAAAAAATAGTCACTCAAGAATTATGCAAATGAGATCATTTGAACTAACTTAATTCCACATTAATTCTAACTTT
>JAOTQR010036859.1:0-15685 GCA_025774065.1 Solanum ossicruentum | reverse complement strand
ATTAGGCGGCAGGACCGCAGTGGAGACCTTGTCGGCCCGCATTTATGTATACGTATAAAGAGATATGTATTTGTATTATTGTCTGGGATGTTGCTGAATTTTATTTGCAGGTGAGGTTAGTTAATAAAACAGAGGAAACTCTGCCGAAATTCCGGCAGGTGTCCAGGTCGGACAAATGAGGAAGTTCAGATTAGTATGTGTCTAAGTGCCCCTATCGGGCACTGGTCACGACCCTAGGTTGGGATGTTACAATATGTTGAGGGCATGCATGATAGAATCTAAAGGTAACTAGGATGATCATTTACCCTTGATTGAGTTCTCTTAAAATAATAGCTTTCAGGCCAGCATACAGATGGCACCATATGAGGCTCTTTATGGGAGGAGATGTAGATCACCCATAGAGTGATTTGAAGTTGGTGAGGCAGGATTAATAGGACCTGATCTAGTCCACCAGGCTATGAAAAAAGTGAAGGTCATCCAAGAAAGGCTAAAGACACCCCAGAGTCGGCAAAAGTCATACACTGATGTTAGAAGGAGAGATTTGGAATTCGAAGTAGGTGATTGGGTGTACCTGAAGATATCACCAATGAAGGGAGTTATGAGGTTGGGGAACAAAGGGAAGCTCAGACCACTATATAGTAGTATTTACCAGATTTTGAGAAGAGTGGGCAGCATTGCCTACGAGTTAGAGTTACCAGCAGAGTTGAGCATTATGCACATAATATTTCATATTTCCATGCTTAAGAAGTACTTTGGAGATCCCTATCTAGTTATTCCGGTTGAAAGTGTGGGAAATAAAGATAACTTGTCATATGAAGAGATCCTGGTATAGATATTAGACTGACAAGTTCGCAAGTTAAGGACCAAAGAGATAGCTTCGGTGAAAGTGTTGTGGAGAAACCAATTCGTGGAAGAAGCCACATGGGAAGCGTAAGAAGATATGAAGGCCAAGTATCCGCACTTGTTCCTTGGCCTAAATGAGTACCTTGAAAAATATTGTAACACTTGGTGAAAAGATAAAAATACCCCTAGAATTGACCTTGCATGTAAGATGTCTTCCCATGCCGCGATTGCAAATTCGAGATCGGATTTGCGACCAGTGAAAAAAACTGAGTTGGAGGATGATCTTGACCCGATTTTCAGATGAAAAAACTCAAATAAATTTTTCCAAAAAAAATAAAAAATAGTGAGGTTTCCACACCCCTTCTGCGACGCGCTGGGGATGCGGAATCACACTTTGGTTTTTTTTGAAATTCGATGAAAAACTGGAAATTAACACTAGTGCATGACACCCACTAGTGTAATTTTGAGCAGTTTTGTCTCTTTTAATGGGAGGGGCAATTTTGACCTTTCCCATGGGCTTTAATCCTAAACTAGTTAGTTTAAGACAAATTTAAGTCCAAAAACGTATTCTTTTTCACATTCATTCGTTCGGTAAAGAAAAACCCTCCCAAAAACTTCAAGCGTAAAATTAAGAATGGTTAGGGCCTTCAAGAAAATTCCTTCAATTCATAAAGAGTTCTTTCCAAGGTATGTAAGGCCACCCTAAAACTATTATTTCCAAGAATATCTTTAAGAATAGAAGTTAGTTTTTACCCTGAACTTTTAAATACTAGTTGAGATTAAATTCCCGTAATTTTTGTGAAGTATCTTAATTCCCATGGTACGTACGGATCCTTGATAAATATTATGATTCTTGGTTTCTACATTATTCAATTAAAGTATTGTTATCAATGTTATACTCATATATGAACAAGATTCATTGTTGTTGAGGTTTCTTGAAAATGTTATTACTATTTCAAGAAAAGAAAGACTAGTATGAGTACCTCTATAAGCTAAGTTCAAGAAGTACATTTTAAAATTGATTCTTGCATATAAGCCAAGAAATCTAGCATTCTTTTGGAATCAATTAAGTTGATATTAGTTTTCAGTCAAGTTAAAGAACTCAGATGAGAAAGCTAAGTAGTAAGTTGGGCTAAGTGCCCGAGACAACATATTTTAAGAATTCCAAGTCTTTAAGTATAAGTTATATAAAAGTTTTTTGGGAGTAGTATTGAGCACAGATATGTGTGAGAGTAAAATTAATTACTTGAACTCATAAACTATGTAGCCAGCATAGGATAGGATTGTACCAAGGTACATTCCTCATTAGCCATTGAGATGGCCCAGTTTGGGATGGATCCACTCCCCTAGTTCTTCATCCCCTACCCCGGCAAGGTATGGGACTGCTTTGGCAGCGTAGGCTAGACGTTGTATCCCCACGAAGCTTATAATGGTGGTTATCAATTAGAAAAACTCCACAAGTTAAAAGATATATTTTACTTATAAGTTTCATAATGTTAATTTCAGCACTAAGTATTTATTGTCATTGTTACTTCATTACGAGATATGTTTATGTCTTTTAAGAAATGGTATGTTATTTTGAGTTGCTATTTTGGCCATTTTACACATTGTATATTCCACGTACTCACGTACTTAGGACCTACATGCAGACATAGGTGACAGAGCTCCTCAGCAGCCACTTCATTGAGGACTAGACAGCTTCCAACCAATTGGTGAGGCGTCTTCTCAGTCAGAGGCTCTTGAGTTATTATGTTTCATTTCAGCTTTTATTTTTAGTTCTAGTTACTTGGGGCCTGTCCCAATAGTCCTTTCAGACAGCTTTAGTTGAGGTTCCATAGACTATGTCTCAGTATTCTAGTCTCTGCTATTCAGTTATTGCTTATGCACTTTTACATTCAGTGTATGCAGATAATTCATGAGTTAGCTTGTTACTTTTATAACTTTTCCACTATTGTTAAGTCTTTCGCTGAGTAAGTAGCTAGTCCAAGTGGTTCACTTCAGACCAGAAATGATTTCTGAGTGCCGGCCACGTCCAGGGTATAGGCTTGGGAAGTCACAATGAGCCTCTCGTAGGTTACATCAATCGTTATAGAGCGTTGAGTTTGGACTGCAAAGATCAAGTTACTGAAATATCAGCGGTGAAAATATGTATTCAAGGGATTCATTGGGGTCTTTTCTACATCCTACAAGGGATCAAACCATGAACTTTTGATGAACTTGCTACACAAGCACATGACATGGGGTTGAGCTTCACATTTCATGGGAAGGCATCCCTTTTTGCTGAACTGACCAAAGAAAAGAAGGAGCTCAAGAAAGGTATAAATTCAAAGGTTCAAACTAAGGAATCTATGGCAGTAAAGGCCACTTTTGTAAAGGTCACAACTAAGGAAAATTTGAATAAAAAGAAACTCTGAGTCAATATCCAAGGGAGAAGAAATGTCATCCAACCTTAAAGGAGTCAGAGGCAAAAATTTACCTATTTCCTGACTCAGATATGCCTAGGATTTTTGATGAGTTGCTAGCCTAGAAATTTATTGAGCTTCTTGAATGGAAGAGGCCTGAGGAAATTAATAAAGTTAGTGATCCTAAGTACTGTAAGTTTCACCTTGTCATTAGTCATTTGATGGAAAAATATTTCATCTTGAAGGAGAAAAATCTAATGCTAGTGAGGGAATAGAAAATCATCATTGACATGGATGAAATAGTAAGAGAAAATCATGCTAGTATAATAGTCGACCATATGAAGTGTTCACAGTTGCCAAACACTACTTTTTTGCAATTTGGTAGTTTTACTCCCATTAAAGTTGATTTTCTACAAGTGACTCTTGAAAGATCACTAAAGACAGACGACAAATCTAAAGATAGTTTAGATGATGGTTGGACTTTGGTTTCTCACAAAAAGTGTAGGCATCACAAAGTTCTAAAGATACGATTTCCCAAGTTGAGAGTAGTAAAGAATGATATAGAACAAGTACAAACATTAAAATATGTCTGATCTCATACTAGCAAGAAAATCAATGGTTCTTCATCACAGAAGGTTCGGAAGTCAATTATATTACACAAATTTTTTCCCTAAGAATTCCTGCAAGGCAGTCAAATTAGTTCAGCACATGTGATTTCTAGTAGCGGCAAAGCAAAGAAAATGAATAGGCTTAAGCCAATGATGGATTGAGAAAGTTATGGTAAAAAAAAAGTCACCCCATGTTTTGCTGCAATTGCCTTCATGGATGATGACTTATTCTTAGGTTCTAAGCCACACAATAGACCTCTATTTGTTGTTGGAAGCATTTGATAATAGTGCTTCAATCGTATATTAATAGATAGAGGCTTAGCAGTCAATATCATGTCAAAACTAGTGCTGAAGTGGCTGGAATAACCATTGATGAATTGTCCAAGAGTAACTTACTAATCCAAGGTTTCAATCAAGGTGGACAACGTGTCATAGGAATGACTCAATAGAGTTATCCATTAGTGAAATAAAATCAAATACATTGATTCATGTCAAAAATGCCAAAACGTCATATAACTAGTTGCTTGGACGTCCTTGGGTTCATGAAAATAGAGTGGTACCATCTACTTTGTATCAGTGCATGAAGTATGTAAAACAAATGGACAAATAGTTAAAATTGAGATAGACATTAATCTTTCTACTGAGACTGAGTCATATTTTGCAAATGCAAGATTCTACTTGGAATCTTATAAATCAAACATGGGGAAACTCGCATTAGCTGATTCAATTGATGTTGATTCAAAAGGAGAGAATAATGTTTAATGGGATGCTATCAAAGTTCTTAAGAAGAGAACTAAAGAAGTCTCCATCAAGGTTTCACCATCTGAAGAGTATATGCAGAAAAGGGCTGATAAAGAGTATCTAATTTTTCGCTACATCCTACAAGAGCGTCGAAGAAAGGGACAACCTCTATTGGAGGAATGTACTCAATAAGTTTATCGTTCAACCAAAGAAATCAGTCATGATCTATACCAAGATTTGAAAGAGAATATGACCATCCCAATTGCTTAAGTACCATTTGTAACTCCCGAGCCTTCTAAGGAAAATACCCTAATTAGTGGACAAAAGGACGCTTTGACCCTAAGGTTTTCACGCTGCTTCAAAAATCAAGTTACAATATCTTGAATCCAACAAGATTAGGAGAGCTGAAAGATGAAGTAACTGGTAAAAAGATACATGGGCTTACAGAGTCTCAGATGACATTAACAAAGCAAGGGTATTATGTCACCACTTCTATGTTTGGGATGGGATTTAGCTTGGCAGAACCTTTATGAATTTTATCCAAGAGGCAAATGCCTTCATCACACTACACTTCCATAGAAAAGGTAGAGAAGGTTAGAGAAAAGAAAACTCAACACCAGATCTGGTGTTTGACTATAGAAGAAGATTAACACCTCAGATCTCTGTATTTGAAATATTAGGGCACAAGGATAAGGGTGAAGCTTCTTAATAGATAGAAGAAGACACTGTGACCTCAAAAATATTAGTCTTTCATCGCTTGGGGAGCACAAGGAATTCACTATTAGAAAAGGTGGTGAAGTGTGAAAGACAAGATTTTTGTGAAGAGATTGATGACAAAGAAATCAACAGTGTTTTTCCGTCACATATGAAAAGGAAAGTTATTTTATCAAACACCACTAAAGGTACATTAAAGGTGAAAAAAATTACCATTATTTTCACCAACCAATTTCATGGGAGAACAAATGAGAAACAAAAAGAAGTCATTACATCCTTTAGAGAAAGGCAAAATGCGGATTCAAACTTTGTGCAAATATCATATCACATAACAATCAAACACGGTCCATGCTTTGATAATGTGAATGATAATATCAAAGAGCTCCACATCAAATTGAAGATGGCATACAATTAATGGTGGATGAACTTAAGGAGTTGAATCTAGGCATTTTGGAAGATCTGCACCCAACCTTAATTAGTACCCTGCTTATGCCTCAAGAAGAAAGTGAATATTTTAAGCTATTGTTCGAGTACAAAGATATCTTCTCTTGGTCGTATAAAGAAATATTTGACGTTAGTCCTAAGGTAGCTATCCATCATTTAGCAATCAAAAGTAGGGCACGTCCCATAAAACAATCGCAATGTATGTTTTGCCCTGAATTGGTGACGGAAATTGAAGCTAAAGTCAACAAACTCATTGAGGATGGATTTATTTGAGAAGTAAAGTACCCCTCATGAATTTCAGAGATTGTACTTGTCAAGAAGAAGAATGGCCAAATACTCATCTGTATTGATTTTTGAGACTTAAAGAAAGCGTGTCCAAAAGATGACTTTCCATTACCAATTATCAAACTCATGGTGGATGCAATAACTGGGAATGAGGCTATGTCATTCATGGATGGGTCATCCAGTTATAACCAAATCAGAATGACTTCAAAGAACGAAGAATGCACTACTATTCAGACTCCAAAAGGAATATATTATTACAAGGTGATCTTTTTTGGTTTAAATAATGATGGTTCCACCTATTGACGTGCAATGCAACATATTTTTGATGACATACTTCATAAAAGGATAGACTATTATGTTGATGATTGGTGGTAAAGATGAAGCATACGCACGACCATCTCGAACATCTTCAAATTATTTTTCAAGATTAAGAAAGTTTAACTTGAAGATGAATCCACTCAAATATGCATTTGGAGTTTTTTAGGGAAAGTTTCTTGGGTTCATTATTCATCATTGTGGAATTAAAGTTGATCCTACAAAGAATGATTCCATTCCCAAAATGCTCGAGCCAAAGAATTTAAGAAAGTTCCACAGTTTACAAGGAAATTTTGCATTCATTCGGAGATTCATCTCTAACCAAGTTGGACAATACCAACCTTTCAACCATCTAATGAGGAAGAATGTCCCTTTTCATTGGGATCAATCATATTAAAATTCTTTTGAAAGCATCAAAAGATACTTATTGAATCCACACATTTTAGGGCCACCAACACTTGGAAGGCCGTTGATACTTTATGTCTCATCAAAAGAGCAATCACTTGCGGCACTATTAGCTCAGAAGAATGAGGATGATAAGGAACAAGCATTGTACTACTTGAGCCAGACTTTAATAGGAGCCGAGTTGAAATACATGCCTATCAAAAAAATATCTTACCATTGCTTTATTTGGTGAAGAAGCTAAGGCATTATTTCAAAGCATATACTATCCAATTGATTTCTCAAGTTGATCTTGTAAAGTTTGTAATAACTCAACCAGTTCATGCCTCGTATACATGCCTCAAAAAGCTGTAAAAGGGAAAACACTTAGATGAGTTTCCTGATGAAAAAGTGTTATTTATTAAAGGACTATTAACATGGACAATGTTCTTTAATGGGTCTTCACATTGAGATGGAACAGGGGCAGGAGTTGTGTTACTATCTCCTGAAAGATTAATCTTACCATTTTTATTTATTCTAGCTAAAATGTGCTCTAACAATGTCGCAGAATATCAAGCTTTGACTATTGGTCTTGAAATGGCATTGGATATGAAGGTCCTATAGTTGAACATTCATGGTGACTCTTAGTTGATCATCAATCAACTATTAGGGTGTTACAAGTTAAAAAAAAAGAAGCTTTTATACCATATCATCAATATGTCATTTGTTTCTTGAGAGATTCAATCAACTGTTATTATATCATGTCCCAAGAGAAAAGGTTGATACTTTGTCTAACTTGGCCATAACAATGGCACTCAGAGACATTGATTCGACAAAAGTGTATGTATTTCATCGATGGGTTATTCCTGGATGTCTTGATCTTCCTATCAATGAGAGTCATCATATTGTTCATTCAGGTTATTGAAGAAGTGGATTGGAGACAACAATTGATTGACTACATTGAACACAAAATATTGCATGAAGATGTAAGAAAAAGAGCAGAAATCAAGAGAAGGGCACCACAATTCATTTTCTATGAAGGATATTATCTCATCGTTCATATGAAGGCCTATTCCTACAATGTCTTAACAAAGAAGAAGCTCGACAAACAATGGAAGAAATGCATTATGCCACTTGTGGAACATACAAATCAGGGCCTAAACCTCATTTTCGCATCAAGAGGATGGGATACTACTGGATGACAGTGATGATGGACTATCAAGAGCATGCTAAAAGGTGTTAAGAATATCAATTCCATGACAATTACATACACCAACCCTCTGAGGCTCTTCACCCAACCATGGCATATGACCCTTTGATGCATGGGGACTTGATGTTGTTAGATCTCTTCTCAAGTTATCAAAAGGTCAGATGTATATCTTGGCGTCCACTGACTACTTCTCGAGGTGGGCTGAGGCTGCTCCATTGAAGAAGGTGAAGAAGGAAAATGTCATTGACTTTATCAACTCAAACATAATTTTCAGGTATGGCATACCAAGGTACATAATTACTGATAATGGAACACCTTTCAATAACAAACTTATGAGAAGTTTGTGTGAGAAATTCAGCTTTAAGCAATGCAAGTCTTCAATGTACAATGCGCCTGCCAATGGCCTTGTTGAAACTTTTAATAAGACATTAGGTAACTTGTTGAAGAAAGTCATTGCAAAGAATTAGAAGGATTGGAATGAGAAGATTGGTGAAGCTTTACAGGCATACCAAACAACCTTTAGAACTGCTACACAAGCAACTCCATACTCTGTAGTATACGGTGTGGAAGTGGTCCTTCCGTTAGATCAACAAATTTCATCACTGAGATTGCAATCCAAGAGGGACATATGGTCGAAATCAACTCTCAACTTCATCTAGCAAAGTTGGAGGCATTAGACGAGAAAAGATTGGAACCATAACAAAAGTTGGAATACTATCAAGCTCAATTATCTAGAGCTTTCAATAAGAAAGTGTGATCACGATCATTTCGAGTAGGAGACTTGGTCTTAGTTGTTCAAAGACCCATAATCCTCAACAAACACATGAGTGACAAGTTCAAATCAAAATGGGATGGTCCATACATCATGAAGGAAGTATATTCAAATGGTGCATACAAAATCATGAATAATAATGGCCTGATTATTGGTCCGATCAATGGCAAATTCTTGAAGCAGTACTTCCCATGAAAGTTATCTGATACTCCTGGCCCGTATGAGTTTAAACTATGCATAAACCAAAAAAACAAAAAAGAAAAAAATTAACTCATCTCTTTGAACTACATTATGACTTGATCCTCTTCACTAAGGTACATAGGCAACTTAGAATATCATTCTAAGTTCAGTCATATGATTTAAAAAAAAAAACAAAAAAAAGAGAAGGTACACTACATGCTCGAGTGCCATATGAAAGATAGTTGCTACATTTTTAGCCTCTTTCTTACGAAGCCGCAAAGCATGTGTATTGCTAGTCAAATTCTTCAAGTGGTCTATCACTAAAGTTTCTATGAAATGGAAGAGTGAAGCATAAAGTTATTGCTTTCTTAAACCTCATTAAGAAATTACTCGCAGATCATTTAGCTCAAAATTTCATAAGATCCAGTGACTTGTAATCCTAGATTTGAGAGCCCAAGTTACAAATTTCACAAGGTTACAAGCTAGGATTTTATGAAAAAAGAAGAGTTGCACTAGAAGGTGTAATTATATTACTTCAGATGAAAATTCTTGACAAGGCTTAAAGATTATTTACAATGAGGGAAGATTCATTAGTTGTGTTCTCTTATGACAAAAAAAAAAAAGAGATTCAAATTTTAAAGAGATACAAGATTCATAAAGCTATCATTTTCTTACTCCAAGAAAGAAAAGTCACTACATCATAATAAGTAAATTCTAAAATAAATAAGTAAATCCTAAGCAAGAATTTAAACTATGAAAATGGATTGAATTCTAAGATTCGTTGGTGACTCGTCTCAATTGCTTCCTTCTGTTAACTTTTTCACTTCATCTTCAGACAATGGATGACTCTCCTCGATAGCATGAATTTCACCTTCTAAAGTGATGATCTCCTCCTGATGTTTAGATAGTTGTTCATTTTGTTCCTCCATATGTGCAATGGTTTTCTTCTTCATTGCGGTTAAGGTCTTTAATTCTTCATCAGTTTTTGTAAGAGTTGCTTGAAGATCCTCCTTGGACAACATGGAAATTATTTGTAAGAGTGTGATGGGAACATAGAATCTGTCTATGGATATTGTGGGACTTTGTGTCTTCCCATTATCTCTCATGGGCAATGTTGCATTATGGCTATCTGAGCTCCCACAGAGTTCAATCGCTAGATGGGTAAATTTGCAGAAGGCCTTTTTGGAGAGGTACTGCCCTAGATCGAAGAAGCTCAAGTTGAAGGACTAGATCAATAACTTTGAGCAACTTCCTGGTGATTCGATAAGCAATACATAGAAGCGATTTACTAAATGTCTGAGGAGCATCCCTGATTACAAGATAGTTGATGATGCCTTGGTAGAGTTCTTCTACCATGTCCTTGATGAGAATAGTCAGGCTTGTGCTGACACTATCATTGGGGGTATGTTTCTAGATCAACCATTTGCAAGGATGGTAGAGCATATAGAGCAAGTGGTCAAGATGAATCGTGCACGGGGGCAATGGGATAGAGCTTCCATGAGGAGTTCATGTGCTGTCAGTGTAGGTTCTAAAAAGCCAAAATTAATGAAGAAATCATGCAACAACTTGGTCAGCTTCACACAAGCATGGATGAGGTAATCAAACAGAACCAAGAAAGAGTGAACACGGTGGTTCATCAACCTCCACATGCACCTATATACAAGGAGCCATACTATGAAGAGGATGCATGTCTTGTGGATGGTCAGATGGGGTTTTCTGCACCAACACCCAAGGATCCAATTAGGACTATTGGTGCAAGGTCAAGGAAACCAAGGTCGAAACTATGGTAGAGATGGAGCTCATAGGGACAACTGTAGAGGTTACTATGATAGGAATAAGGGTTCAGATGCAGATTGTGGTCGCAGAGAAGGCTTCAGAAATAGTCCTTATGTGCCACTAAACAACTATGACGTAAGTACAGGAAATTCCAAAACTGAGAAGATGTTTTATTGCATGTTGAAGAAGGCTGAGACATAGGATGAGACCCTAAGGGGCATCAAAACTGAGATCCTTATATCAATCAAAAGATAGAGCCTCATTATGGCTATTAAACAACTTGAACAACTGTTTGGTCAAGTGTCCACTCAGTTGCATCAGCATCAAAATGGTATATTTCCTAGCAATGCAGTGCAAAATCCTAAGAATGAAGGGCAGTGTATGGCAGTTACTACTAGGGGTGGCAAGAGCACAATTGATCCTCCTATGTCAGTTGATTTAAAAGATGTTCATCAGGAGATAGTTGCAGATAAGAATACGATGAAGGAGATGATCATGGCAAGGATGGGGTGTGTGAAATAGCTAAAATCGTTATTTGACCTAAAGTCATTTGACCTAATTGACCTAAACTCACCCATCGATACCCACTCTTATTTTTTTGTTCAATTTTAGATCATTGTGACTCTTTTTATGGCAAGATTTTTGGCACCCTAGGGTTTTGCGATCATTCACCCTTTCTTTTTTCTTCAAGTTAATCTCTACTTTTGCTAAGTTCTTGATTTAATTTTAAACCCTTAATTTGGTTTGTTTACTTGATTGAATATTGTGTGGGCATAATGTTTAGACACGAAATCATTGTTGAATTTTTATCATGTTATGTGAAATTGGGTTGCCCTTGGTTGAATTGATTAATTGAATCCGGAATTGAGTATTTTGGCCTTGTGATTGTTAATTGTTGTGCCTATTAAACCATCCCCCTGTTTGCTTGAATGATATTGAATGATTTATGTTTGTAGAATTGGTGGGTGATGGCATGGGTACATGATTTTGTGTAAGTCCAATAGGGATTGTTGGAACTATAGGATACCGCATGTTTAATCATTTTTTATGGGGTATTTATGTTTAAAATATGTTTGGGGGAATGGATGTAGTGCGCTAATCTTGTGAGTGTGTCTTTCTTCGATGCTGATAATTAGTTGTTGAAAATGTCTTTTGAGCTTCGTGTGATGGACTTAGAAACTCAGGTAACTGAGATTTCTAGTTCACGAGAGGCTCTTACGACCCGTAGAGTAATTTATGAGTCGTAATTGCCCCTCGTAGAAAATTCCAGTAACTTGATGTTTCTAGGTATCCATCAGACGAGACCTTTTACGAGTCATACATCACTTTACGACTCATAGATAGGTCTCGTAGATCACTACCAAAATTTAATTACTCACTGGAATATCCTACGACGTCAGTCTATGACTTGTAAATCAGTTTACGAGTCGTACCTAGTCTCGTAGACTTTTTCAGTAACCAAAATTAGTTTGAATCATTGGTCTAAGAGAGCACTTTACGACTTATGGTATTCACTACTTTCATGCCCCAGGAGGGTACCCTAGGCGTAATTAGACTCGAAGACAATTGCTAGCCCCCACACGGGCCATCTAGTCTCATCGCCTTCATTCAATCAAGTCATATTGCGGAAGATATTAAGAAATTAAAAAGGGGCTATCAGTGGGCTGAGAAACTATCACAGTCACTATCATATGAAGTACGAAGAAAAGAGCAACTCAATAATATAAGGAAACAGAGAAAAACAATCCCATCAACAACTATCAGCTATCCATGTCTATGAAGCCTCTATAGCTAATCTCTAAGAATGTACCATGATAGGCCCTAGCTTCCACAATCAAATGAAATAACTCAAATAAAGGAGATAAAGATGTTCTTTGAAAGAAAGGGAGGACTCACCAAATCTTTGTGTCGGGATCTATGAACCTCAACGATCAGCCTGCTGAAGTCCTCTATCTATAGTATGTGCATCATAAAATGATGCAGTGCCAAAGGGGCATTAATACATGGAACGTACTGTATGTAACACGGGCTAAAATAAATAATATACAACATTACTAGCTCATCAATCGCTCATCCTCAACTCAGAGCAAGAAACGGTCTCTATCATATCACTATCCCTAAAGATGTCACACTATCACATCAACATAGAGTACTACCATCATGAAAACTATCTGGGAGTTTCTATAATCAACAACTACTACCTATGAGTTGGTGATGATACAACGAAGACATGTTGTTGCCATATCCGTCTAGAGTACCTTGTCGTGGTACAGGACAAGTCTATTGGGGATCCCAAAAGAAGTCTATCAATCCCTCTATAGGGCAAATGAAACATCTATTTTCAGAACATCCTTCTCTCCCATACTCTCAACAGGAATTGCTAAGGTCAAATCTACCAAACACTTCTTTAACATTGACACTTGGAACACCGGGTGAACTCCATCTAGATCGGAAGGTCATTCTAGCTCATAAGCAATCTTCCCAATCATTCTTATAATCTAGTATGGTCCAATATAACACAGATTCAACTTCCCCTTCTTATCAAATATCATGACACCCTGCATGGGTGACACCTTCAAGTACACCCAATCATCCACCTCAAACTATAAGTCTCTTCTCCTCACGTCTGTGTAAGACTTTTAATGACTTTGCGCTATCTTCAACCTCTCTTTGATGACCTTCACCTTCTCCATGGACTGGTGGACAAGGTCAAGTTCGATCAATTCCGCTTCACCAACCTCAAACTAGCCAATCAGTGATCTATATCTCCTCCCATATAGAGCCTCATGAGGGGCCATTTGAATGCTGGCATGGTAGCTATTGTTGTATACAAACTCAATGGTAGATGGTCGTCTGAATTCCCTTTGAAGTCGATAACGCACGCTCTCAATATATCCTCCAAGGTCTGAAAAGTGTGCTTTGCCTGCCCATCTATCTGAGGGTGAAAAGTTGTGCTCAAATTCACCTTCGTACCCAAACCCCTCTAGAAAGATCTTCAAAATTGAGAGGTGAATTGAGCTCCTCTATCCGAGAGGATAGATAAGGGAACACTATGCAACCTTAAATCTCTCGAATATATAGTTGCGCATACTCCTTAGCCGTGTTAGTTGTCTTAACTGACAAAAAGTAGGCTAATTTAGTCTTACTGTCCATAATCACCCATATCAAATCATGCTGCTTTCTGGATCTTTGTAAGCCAGTAATGAAATCCATATTGATCACCTCCCACTTCCACTCAGGAATTTCAAAGTTCTGGGCTAGCCCAGATGGTCTCTGATGTTCAACCTTAACCTATTGACAATTGGGGCACACTTAGAGACAAACTCAGGATTATCTTTCTTCATCCCATTCCACTAATAGACTTCTCTCAAGTCTTGGTACATCCTGATGGAACCAGGATGAATGTAGTATCTGGAGCTATGAGCTTCAGTCATGATCCTATCTCGAACACCATCAACAGCGGGCACACACAATCTACCCTGGTATCTCAACACCCTATCTCCCCCCTTGGAGAAAACCATCACCTTTTGCTTGAGAACTGCTTCTTTCAATTGGAATAAAATGGGGTCTTGGTCTTGCTTTTCCTTCAATTCTGACACTAAGGATGAAGTAGGACCATTCTGAACGTTGACCCTACCTTCATTATCCTCCTTAAGTTGTACTTCCAACTAAGCCAATCTATGAACTTCCTTAGCTAGTTCTCTCTTTCCTTTCTCTACATGGGTAGTGCCACCTATAGAAATCTTGCTAAGAGAATCAGCAACAATGTTAACCTTACCTAGGTAGGAGAGAATGCTCATATCAAAATCCTTGAGCAACTATAGCCATCTTCTTTGATGCAGGTTAAGCTCTTTCAGGCTGAACATGTACTGCAAGCTCTTGTGGTCAGTGAACACATCCATATGTACCCCATACAAGTAGTGACGACAAATCTTTAGTGCGAACACCACTGCTTCCAACTTGAGATCACGAGTCCGATAGTTCTTCTCATATATTTTAAGCTGTCTAGAAGCATAAGCTATGACCTTCCCTCTCTGCATATGTACACAACCCAATCCAACTTGGGATACATCAAAATATATCACAAAGTCCCCCATCCCATCTAGCAAGGTCAACACCGATGTTGTAGTCAATCTAGTCTTCAACTCTTGAAAACTCTTTCCACATGCCTCAGACCACTGAATTTGGCCTTTTTCTGAGTTATCTTAGTCAATGGGGATGACAGAGAAGAGAAGCTTTCAACAAATCTGCAATAGTAGCCTGCTAAACCCAAGAAACTTCTTATTTCAGTTGGAGAAGTTGGTCTTGACTAGTACTTAATCGCTTCAATTTTTCGTGTATCTACTCAAATACCATCTCCTGAAATAATATGGTCCAAGAAAGCCACAGACTTGAGCCAAAACTCACACTTTGAGAATTTCACATACAACTCATGGTCTTTGAGTGCTTGCAAAACCAATCTAAGGTGATTAGCATTCTCCTCCTCATCCTTTGAATATACCAGAATGTCATCAATAAACATGATCATGAACATATCAAGATACGATATGAATATCCTGTTCATCAAGTCCATGAAAATTGCAGGTGCATTTGTCAACCCGAAGGACATGACTAAGAACTCAAAATGGTCATACCGTGTCCTAAAGGTTATCTTTAGGATATCACTTTCCCTCACCTTCAACTAATGATAACCCGACCTGAGGTCTATTTTGGAGAAACAAGTAGCACCCTGAAGCTAGTCAAATAGATTATCTATCCTGAGGAGAGGATACTTCTTCTTTATGGTAACTTTATTCAGTTGCCGGTAGTCTATACACATCTTGAGAGACCCATCTTTCTTACACATGAATAGGACTTGAGCACCCTAAGGTAAGACACTAGGCCTTATGAAACCTTTCTCTAAAGTCTTTCAATTGTTCTTTCAACTCTGCGTGGGCCATTTGATAAGGTGGAATTGAAATGGGTTCGGTCTCGGGAATGACATCAATCCCAAAGTCAATCTCCCGCAAGAGGG
>JAOTQR010036849.1:0-15685 GCA_025774065.1 Solanum ossicruentum | reverse complement strand
AAAGTTAGTCAAACTACTTAATCGCCGGATAACCGTATTTAACGGCCATTTCGAGTGCTTAACACCTTCTCGAAATGAAAATGTGAACCCGAACCTGAACTTTGGATTTTAAAAGATTTTTCTGTTAGATTTTTTAAAATATTTTATTGGTTTCCTAATTATCGTAAAATTAGGTGGCGACTCTGTGTTTTTGAATTTCGAGAATTAATTTTGCTTAAATTAATTGAGCTTGGATTGATTCTCGATTTTTGAATAATTTTTAAATTTTCTTTAAAAGTCAATCATTTTTTGGTATAACAACAAACATTAATTGTAAATTTTATGTAGTTTATCTAAGATAATAGGTGAAAATTGTTGATAAAAGAAAAAAATTACAATTTTCATATTGAAAATATAAGAAAGTAAGATCTACTTATTACCAATAGCAACATTTTAAAACTTTTAAATTAAATTATTAACTCTTCATATTTAAATAAACTTTTTACAAAAAGATCTAAGATAATAAATCACAAACAAATGACTAGCATCATATCAAATTGAATTAACTCTTGCAATATAAATAATAATAAAATCAAGTTAAATATCTAAGTATGATAAAAACATAATTAATTTTTAATTTGATTTTATAGTTTGATCTGAAATGTAATAGATTTGATTAAACCCATAAAAGTTATCTTAGATTTGTTTGAAAAATAGATAAGATTGATTGTTCGATGGTTGTTTCAATTTAACTATGTAAGATTAGGTCAAATAATGATTTACACGGTTTAGGTTAACGACTTGGATAAATTGAGCACTCCAAATTCCACTTTCTCAAAGATGTTTTTCTTTATTTTTTGGTTCGCAACATATTTTTAGTTATCAAAACTAAGTATCTTCTCCACATTTTCAACTACTTTTAACTCTAGAATTAAAACAAAACAACACTTAATTATGAAATTTGAAAGAAATAACATTTGATTATAAAATTAGCTTAAGAAGAGAGAAAGAGGAAAGCCCTTACATCGATATGCTCAAAATTATAACAAAGCAATGCAGGTCCTACAATTGTAACACCTATATTATACGTAGGAAAAATTGTATGGAAAATTTTTTTTGGCTTTTGTTATAGAATAAGGTAACTGGCTTTGTTTGTAGCTAAGAGTTGCTATTCTATAATTTTACAATAGTTGCTAGAATTTCATGTTTTATATCATGAATCAATGTGCACATCCTTGTAGGATTGGTAAAGCGTCCCTCAGATTCATAGAAATGTTATGTATGACACCATATGACCCTATCTCTAAGGAGTAACTTGTACTTATATCATATACTTGATATAGTTTCTAAATAATATTGGTGGAGACTCAATAATTTGTAAAGGTTCTTGGTTCGATTCCAGCCAAGTGCAATTTTTTTCCTATATTTTCTTGCATATTTTTGTCCTATAATTTTATGATTGTACCATGACTAATCTTCTTGTTTGTTTCTTGAAGACTATATTACTCTAATACTCTACGACGGACACAATAAAAACATGACTATTTTTGTTGATTTACATGCAATTATAGATTAGACACATCAATTTTGTACATCTTAGATTTCACAATATGTTCATTTTTGCATTTGGTTTGATGATACTATTAATAACACAGGTTCAATATCATCTATCAACAATCTGAAGATTTAGGTACTTCTAAAATCCAAGACTTATCTTGTGGCAAGTGCAAACAACTACTTGGATGGAAATGCAACCATTTTCTAAGAAGAATACCATAGTTCATATGCACATGTAAAAAACAAAAAAATTGAACTTTTTATTGAAGTTTAATTTTTTTCACAAAATATTTTATTTTTTACAGAAAGAATTTGATGATGTGGAATGGATTGGAGTGTGTACCAGCCATTGGGCAAAATGAAAATGTGTCGAATTTGTAAACAGTGTCACAAAAGGTGCTTTGCTAGTGTGTCTTTGCCAGATACTTCCCACAAGACAACTGTAATCATATAAAGTTTATTAAAATATAAATATTATAATATGATTCAAATTATATTAAATTTAAAATATATTAGCCCAAAAAAATAAATATTACGAATTAATATAATCGAGTTTATTAATTAAGTCCAAAAAATATAGATTTAATTAAAAGCCCAAATTTATTTATTTGGGCTACAAAAGATGACCCATTTCTTTGGGCCCTATATCCCTTCATCCAAGAGGCCCACTTGACGCAACTTGTCAAATAACGTGGCACGCCAAGTCAAACAAAGAAGACAACAGGATCATGCCATGTGTCAAGATGACAAGCTCATTTCATTAAAGCCCAATATGTCATGTCACTTAAATCTGATTGGCCGGGAGAAAGTTTGATTCTATCATGATTCCTCTATTCTACAATTATATATAGGGGTCTTCATAATTCAGAATTCACATCAAGAATTCTAACAAAAAGCTAGAGAGAGCTCGTGGATCGAACGCCACAATTTCTCTACAAATTCAAGAATTCAAACATTCAAGCCTTCAAGTTCAAGAACAAGTTTAAAAGCTCTTGAACTCAAGAATAAGAAACAAGATCAAAATCAAGATTCAAGATCAAAAAGCAAGATCAAAATTCAAATCGAATTCAAGAACAGACTTCAAATTCAAGATCAAGCTCAAAGGTCCTCGAATTTGTATTTGAAAAGGCGAATCAGATGATTCGTAGAGATTGTAACACTAACATTATTGAAATCAAATACTACAAATTGTTGTGATATTTTCGTCCTTCATTATTATTTTCTCAATGCGAATTTTATCGTCTACAAATTCTGGCACGCCCAGTGGGACATTCCCTACCTCTCATCTCAACTTTTCATGCACTAAAGAATACTGAAATGGTTTCTAAGAAGATTTCCTAATCAACTTCCTCTAAGGCTGCTGATTTCAACTTTTCTGCTAAAATGGAGGGAATCCTTGCTATTATTTTTGGAAGTTTCGAAGTTGTTACAAAAAGCAAAGCTACTATACTGGGACAACAAACACTGCGAGTGTCGTCCGCACCACCTCCTAATTTTGGTTCTTCAACTCCGAAGGGAGTGAGGTCCTCTGTAAATGCTTCCTAAGAAGGAAACAGTGTTGCTGAAAAGATCAAGTAGACATTGGCTCTACTTGAGGTCTCTGGTTCCAAGAACTCTACCACAAAGAATGGCCATGACTCATCCAACGAGTCTTCTCCATGTGTGTCACGTAATCTGAGACCCCTAAAGATCAACTTTCATGATAATCCATGCTACTCTTCTGTGCCTCTAATGGTCATGCAAGCGATGACAACTAATGCTTCATCCATGGTGGAACAACTTGCGAACCTAGTGAAGATGATCGAAGGATTGACTAGGCATGTGCAACACCAAGATTCTCGCATCGATAAGTTGATGGATAAGGTAGACGGTTTACTAGATAGAGAATCTAGCCATGCACCTTGGAAGGGTATTGAGATTCAAAAGGCTGAAAATCCTATGAAGTAAGTACCGACTATCAAAGAGTTGCCAATTTCTGTCGAAGGGACGATCCCACTTGATCAATTGAAGGAGTTCATCAAAGGGACCATTAAAGACAAGTATGAAATCTCTACAAGGTCTTCCTATATGTATGCTAAGCCTTACACTGCGAGGTTTGATAGCCTCAGAATGTCTGCCGATTATTAACCCCCCAAATTTCAACAATTCGAAGGCAAAGGAAATCCAAAGCAGCATGTTACGCACTTTGTGGAGACATGTAATAATGCTGGGACCTATGGAGACCTTCTCGTCAAACAGTTAATCCGTTCGTTGAAAGGAAATGCCTTTGACTGGTACACAGACCTTGAGCATCATTCCATTGATAGTTGGGAGCAACTGGAGCATGAGTTTCTTAATTGCTTCTATAGCATAAGACACACAGTGAGCATGGTAGAACTCACAAAAACTTGCCAAAGAAAGGATGAACCTGTCATCGACTTCATAAATCGATGGAGAAATACGAGCCTCAATTGCAAAGACAAACTTAGTAAAGCCTCTGCTATAGAAATATGTATCAAAGGGATGTACTTGGGGCTTCTGCACATCCTACAAGGGATCAAACCTAAGTCTTTTGAAGATCTAGCAACGCGTGCTCATGATATGGAGTTAAGCATATCTTCTGCTGGAAAAGATGGGATGTTTGTTCACGATACTCGCAAAGGAAAGGACAAATAAGAAACCAAGAAATAGGGCAAATTTGTGCCCAGGAATGACAACAAAGAGTCCATAAATGTCAATATCTCACCTGTGAAGTTTACTACGAAGGAGAGTAGGAAACAACGTGTAAAGATGACTTTTCAAGAGCGTCCAAACCAAAAGCTAACCTTGATAGAGATGCAGGAAAAGGAATACCCTTTTCTGGTTTCTGATGTTCCTGAAATTTTTGAGCAGTTGGTTAAGCTAAAGCTTGTTGAGTTGCCAAAGATAAAACTACCCGATGAAGCTACGAAGACTGATGGCCCAAATTATTGCAAGTATCATAAACTTGAAAGCCATTCTCTTGAAAAGTGTTTCGTCTTTAAGGACAATGTTATGCAATTGGTTAAAGAAAAGAAGATTGCCCAACCAACCCAACTTTCGGTCTTATGAACTTCACTTCGTTGCCTTCCCCTAGTCCAAATATGTCCATCTGAAGAAGAAGGGTCGATAGATCAAGGAAAATCCCATATCAACACAAATGATGATGAAGGTTGGATTCTCATGACTAGGTGGAGACGCAACAAGACAAGTCCGCAAAAAGGATCACTTGAACAACCAATCAGACAAAGGGTAGTGAAGAGATGAAAGAAGCAGAAATCCATCAGGCGTCTAAAGGGGCCAAAAGTGGAAAGGCATCACCACCAGAAACTGCAAAGTCTTATGACTTTTAGGGAATTCTTACCAAGTTGGTTTTTTGTGGAGGCCACCCAAGACAATGTTGAGGCATCATGTTTCAGTTCTGACAAGAAAGAAACAACAAATAAACATTCATCGAAGGTAGCTCTTGCTAACAAAGATGAAGTGGCGGGTGAAATTCCATCAAAAGCATCTCCGTCATCTTCTGAAAAGTATGTGGAACCCCCTCTTCAAGAAGTACACATATGTTCCACAAAGATCATATTTACTGACGATGATATTCTATTTGGCAAAACTCTAGACAATCGCCCTTTGTATATGGTGGGTCACATGCTAGAGAAGAAGATAAACAGAATTTTCATCGACGAAGGGTTAAGGTCAACATTCTACCTATTCACACGTTGAAAGAGCTTGGCATCACAACCGAAGAGCTTAGCAAAAGTCGTTTGTTGATACAAAGGTTCAATCAAAGGGGGCAAAGGTCTATAGGCTCGATTAAGCTAGAAATTCATATGGATGATTTGCAAACAAGTATATGGGTGCATGTGATTGATGCAAAGACTTCATATACTATATTACTTAGAAGGCCTTGGGTACACGAGAACAAAATTATCTCATCTTCTTACTGTCAGTGTTTGAAGTACCTCGAAGACAGGATCTAAAAGAAGATATTTGATGAAAATAATCCTTTTACTGAGGTTGAGTCATATTTTTCCAAAACAAAATTCTATTTGAAGAGTTATGTTGTGAAAGGGGTAAAACTCGAGGGTGTCAAACCAACCAAGCTTGAGAAGCTCAAAGGTGAAGCAACTAATGTGGCTATTGAAAGGGCTAAAGCCGACATTGGGGAGCCTAGTACTTGTCCTAATAAAGGGAAGATCGTACCCTTAAAAATTAAGTCAGCACCTACACTCCGTTATGTCCCAAAGGTGAAGAAATAGGAGGGTCAGTTATCTAATGTACGAGGGAATATACTTGGGGATTTGACTCTTCCTATAAAACGGATTGATGTAATAAACTTGTCTTCAAAGCTATTGGAAATTTTTTTAATCAAATTCCACCACAAGGTACATCACTCCCTACAAAACGTATAAAAGGCTTTGATCCAAATGCATACAAGTTACTTGCAAAGGCTAGGTACAACCCTGATAAGCCATCTAGGCTAGAGAAACTCCCATCGAAGGGCACAACCAGGCAAGCAAGTGAAGGTTTAGACTATAGCCAACCACCACCGGTGCGCATCTCCATAAGAAGGGTGAGCAATAACTATATCACTATAAAATATGAGTGTGTTTCTTCTAATGAACAACCTTCTATCTTTGATCGACTTGGAAAACCCGTTGCAAGAACTTCTGTGTTCGAGAGGTTATGCCCATGATGCTTCCTTCACATATGATCCAAAAGGATTTCGAAAGCGTAGTTCCTTCTTGGATGAAGCGACGAGTGGAAGTCGTAGTTTCATTTAAAGAGATACTAAAAGCAAAGACCCACACTGTGTTTTACACCAAAGAGCGCGAGGAAGATGAAGAAAGTGTAGGCTCTTCACTTCATATTACAACTCAGATTGAGAATGACGCCTCATGCCAACTGAAAATTGATGAAGAGCTGGGAGGTATTGTTTGGTGTAATCATATATCAATCAATGACAATGATCCACGGGAAGAGGAGGATGCGGGAGATGCTCCGCCATAATTTGAAGAAGGAGTGAAGACTATGATTGATCCCTTAAAGGAAGTTAACCTTGGCACAGATGAAGACCCGAGGCCAACTTACTTGAGTGCTTTCTTATAAGCCGATGAAGAAATGGCTTATATGAACATACTCAAAGAATATAGGGATGTCTTCGCTTGGAGCTATAAAGAAATGCCTGGTTTGAATCCCAAAATAGCAGTCCATCAATTGGCAGTCAAGCACGACGCTCGTCCTGTCAAGCAGGCTCAATGACGTTTCATGCCAGACTTGGTTGCATTGATCGAGAAAGAAGTTAACAAACTCATTGAGCTGGGTTTCATTCGAGAAGTTAAATATGCCACGTGAATTTCAACAATTATCCCAATGAGGAAGAAGAATGGCCAAATTCGAGTTTTTGTCGACTTCAGAGATCTCAATAATGCATGCTCTAAAGATGAACCCTCTGCTTATTCCAGAGTTAATGATTGATGCTATAACTGGTTATGAGTCAATGTCATTCATGGATGGTTCTTCTGGCTATAATCAAATTCGCATGTCACTAAAGGATGAAGAACTCACGGTGTTTCATACACCTAAAGGCATTTATTGTTACAAGGTAATGCCCTTCGGTTTGAAGAATGCTGGTGCCACATATCAAAGGGCCATGCAAAATATATTTGATGATTTACACCATAAAAGTGTTGAGTGTTATGTTGATGACTTGGTGGTGAAGTTGAAGAGAAGGAACAACTATTTAAAATACTTGAGAAGGGTGTTTGAGTTGCTTGGAAGATATCAACTGAGGATGAATCCATTAAAGTGTGCCTTTGGGGTTACTTTTGGAAAGTTTCTTGGCTTCATTGTGTGGCATCATGGAATTTTGAGATTGATCAAGCCAAAGTTGATGCAATTTTGAAGATGCCCGAACCTCGAAACATTCATGAGTTGAAAATTCTCCAAGGGAAATTAGCCTACTTGAGGAGGTTCATCTCAAATCTAGCTGGAAGATGTCAACCATTCAGTCATCTCATGAAGAAAGGTGTCCCTTTCAAGTGGGGTCAAACATGTAGCAAAGCATTTGAAAGTATAAAAGCATATCTGGCGAAACCTTCGGTCTTAGCAGCCCCTATACCTGGAAAGCCACTGATACTTAACATTGCGGCACAAGAAAGGTCTGTGGGAGCCTTACTAGCTCAAGAAAATAATGAAGGCAAAGAAAATGCTCTTTATTACTTGAGTAGAATGATGACACCAAATGAGCTGAATTATTCGACAATTGAGAAGTTATCTTTGGCGCTGGTCTTTTCGATTCAAAAGATAAAGCACTACTTTCAAGCTCATATTGTCTGCCTTGTTTCTAGAGCAAATCCCATCAAATTTGTTATATTGAAACTAGTCTTTAATGACCGACTAGCAAGGTGGTACCTTCAGTTCCAATAATTTGAGATTGTATACATCCCTCAAAATATTGTGAAAGGACAAGCATTAGGGGATTTCTTGGCGGATCATCCTATACCAGATTATTGGGAATTAACTGATGAACTTCCTGTCGAAGATGCAATGACCATCAAAATCCAACCTCCTCGAAAAATGTACTTTGATGGGACTGCGCATAATGGAGAAGCTAGTGCAGGCATAGTATTTGTCACTTTACAAGGAGAAGTCCTACCATTCTCCTTCACATTGAAACAACATTGTTCCAACAATGTTGCAGAATATCAAGCACTAATACTTGGGCTCGAAATGGCCGTTGACGTGAAACAATTGCAGTTGCAAGTTTTTGGTGATTCGACAACTCTTGGCAACCTATGAGGTCAAGAAGCCTGAACTATGCCCATATCACTGTTATCCTTAAAAGTTGATAGATTGGCTTGGAGATGTAACCCTCCAACATGTACCAAGAAAGGAAAATAAAACGGTCGATGGCTTAGCTGCTCTAGCCTCTACTTTGACTTTTCCTGGTCAAACACAAGTTACTATCTGCCAAAAATAGGTAGTACCACCATTAGACAAAGACGAACATATAAAGAATGAGCTTAAGCATGTTGTCATAGTTTCTGAAGCCAATAAAGAGGAATGGCAACAATCCATCATTGACTATTTGTGTTATAGGATACTTTTAGAAGATTCTAAGAGAAAGATTGACATTCATTGTTGGGCACCTTGCTTTCTCTACTACAAGGACATATTGTATAGGAGATCATTTGAGGGAGTGCTCTTGCAGTGTTGCTCCATTTTCACATAAAAAGAATAGGTATTATTGGCCAACCATGGTAAAACATTACTTGGATTATGCTCGAAGGTACAAAGCTTGTCAATTCCATGCAAACTTCATACACCAATCGCCTAAAGTTTTACACCCAACTATTGCATCTTGTTCGTTTGATGCTTGGGGATTGGATGTTGTTAGACCACTACCGAAATCCTCCGGTGGAAACTTGTACATCTTAGCTATGACAGATTACTTTTCAAAATAGGCCAAAGTTGTAGCTCTTAAAGAAGTCAAGAAGGAGAACGTTGCAAACTTCATTCGCGTAAACATTATTTGCCAATTTGGCATTCCACGATACATAATCATGGATAATAGTAAGCCATTTGATAACAAGTCGATTAATAAGATATGCGATCTCTTTGGCTTTAAGCAGCGAAAATCTTCTATGTACCATGTTGCCGCCAATGGTATGGCATAAACATTCAATAAGACTCTATGCAATCTTCTGAATAAAGTGGTCTCTAAGTCCAAACGAGACTGACAAGAAAGAATGGAAGATGCCTTGTGGGCATATAGGACGACATATCGTACACCGACTCAAGCAACCCCATATTGCTTTTGGAGTTGAAGTAGTCCTGCCACTCAAGCGTCAGATACCGTCTTTGAGACTGGCTATCCAAGAAGGGCTCACTGAGGAAGAAAATGATCAACTATGTCTTGCTGAGTTAGAAGCGCTTGATGAAAAGAGATTAGAAGCCCAACAGAATCTTAAATACTATCAAGCTCATTTGTCTCGTACCTTTAGTAAAAAGGTTCGCTCAAGGTGTTTTCAAGTTAGAGACCAAGTTATCGCAGTAAGAAGGCCCATTATCACTTCACATAAGTCCGAAGGCAAATTCATCTCGAAGTGGGATGGACCATATGTAGTACAAGAAGTTTACTCAAATGGCACTTACAAGCTTGTCGATTCAGATGGCATGAGGATTGGTCCTATAAATGCAAAATTCCTTAAGAAGAACTACCCTTGAGGAAAATTATGGTCCTTGGAATTTGAGTAAAAAGATGCATGATACTCCTGGCTTGCAAGAGTATAAACTGTGTATGACACCCTTAAAAAAACATCCCCCAGAACTACATTATGACTTAATCCTCTTCATTGAGGTACATAGGCACTTGGAATTATATTCTAAGTTCAGTTGCATAAGTGTTAAAAATCTATATGTCCCTTACTTGATTACTTATGGGGCAAAACCTTATGGAATGTGAGTCCCTTCGATGGCATGCTTGTGGTCTTCAAATTTAATCGAGTTTGCGAGTTGAAGTTTTCATATTCACTAAGTCTCTAAGCTAAAGTCCCCAAAGTCTACAAGTTGGTTCCTTCAAGTTCTCTATTTTTTTGTTGATATTCTTTAAAGTTATCCATTCTGTAAGTTAAAGCATTAAGTTGCATAAAATTTGTGAAGACGAATGCACAAACTTCAAAAGAAAGGGATTTTTATTATTTTCATTCTTACTAGCATGCCAAACGTGAATTAAGTTTGAATTATTAAGGCTTGCAGCAAAAGAAAACATGTGCAGAATTTCAAGTTAGAACTACAAATGTAAGATATAAGACAAAAAAAATAGAGAAATTATATTGCTATAAAATTCTCTAATATATCAATCTAAATCTTGTGAAAACAAAGAAAAGAAGTAAAAAAAAGAGGGGGGAGGGGGGCGGTGCGGGAGGGAGCTAAATCTAAGCATAATTTCTAGGTGATCAAATCTTGATGACTAGCCTCTAAGCCCTCTCTCCTATACTCCAAGTGAGTCGAATTTTCAGTGGTCAAGAAGTCCATGTTTTCGTAAGAGGACACTTCAGTCTCAGAAACTAAGATCTTGGCTTAAATCTCCTCAATCTCCTTCTTGGCATCAACTATAGCAGACTCAAGTTCCTTTTGCACTTCTTATTCTTGACCTTCTTTAGTGACTTCCTTTTAGAAGAAGCATGTTTAGTCTTCTGGCCCTCCTCTGCTCTAAGTGACTCAAGACCCTCATTGGCCTTAGAAAGCAATTCTAGCTTCTTGTCCTTATGCACCCCATCTGTAAAATTAGAGCGTTCTTGGTCATAAGAGGCAGCTACCTCAAAGAGATAATCCACCAAATGCTTAAGTGATGAAAGATGAGTGAGACGCATCTCACTCATCTCTTGGAGAATCTCATAAATATCTTCTTTGTAAGATGAAAGTGAGTTTAGAGAAGTTCTAGATAATTTGCTACAAATCTCTTCCCAAAGGCCCAAGATATACTTCTTTTTTTGAGTTAAAACAATGTTTTTTCCTTCAAAAATAGAATTAGCCCCATCTGGCTTTGAAAGAAGTGGAGGAGTGATACTCGAATCGAGGATCAACCCTTTTAAAGTTTGACCATGAGAACTGATTGCAATTGTCTATTCTTGCTCCATAGCTAAAGTTGATAGTACCTCAGGTTTCGATGTCGTGACAGACTCCACACTAATTTGCGGCCTCTCCTGTAGTGATTCCTTTGGATGCTCAACAACATTCACCTACACAAGAGGGAAGAGAAAGACAATAAGCAAATTAGATAACCATGAATTATCCTTAAAATTCATTTTTTTAAAAAAAAAAAAAGGGATTTGTGGCTAAAAGTAAAAACCTCTTCACTCTAAATGGCTAATGTTTTTTGAGGACCATCAATGTCTTGTTCTTCCATAATCTCTAACTCAACAGCCTCGAGTGCAATTAGTTCATGTCTTTTCCTCTTCCAAGATTTGTCCCCATTGTTGTTTTTGCTGGTCTCTTGAGAGGCTTGCTTGGTATATGGAAGAATTAAGGGGTATCTCTTTGCAGGGGTAGGAGCACGGGCTACTTCTTTCTTAGACCCTTTAGAGTACTTGAGTCTCTTACTCTGAGGTTGTGGGCAAGTGGGGCTCCTCTCCGACGTCTTGACCTTTGTCCCCTAAAAGAGTGGTGAAGTTCGGCCCAACCTTTTCTAACAAAGTTTCCAGATTATCCTTAAGAACCTTCCCATGAGATTTTTCCCACCAAGATAGGTATCGAGTGGAGTAAAGTCTCTTCGCAGAAGCAACTGTAAGAGGAAATGTCGCTCTTGACATGGTAGTATGCAAGATGTAGATTCTCCAATACCTAAGCCCCTCATCATGAGATTCAGTATGAATATCATGTTCTAGATATCCAGGAGTATCTTGATGGAACCCAAACTGATGATAAATCGGTGGGGACTGTATGGCTCGATAAGGAAAGAGTCCCCCTCCTTTAAAGTAAGATAATTAAAGCGAAGGCCTAAGATGAATTCAACTCTGAAGCTTTGTTATCATCAACATAATAAGTTGGGTGAGGCCTAGTAAGCATGGTCGCAATCCACACAAGGCTTTTACCTTGATGGATGCGCTTTCATGCCTCATCTTTGTCAAAATATTTGGCAGCACCCTTGCCAAAATATATCATTATCCGCAGGAGGGAAGGTCCACCAGCAAGAGGATAATGTGTCTTAAGATAATGAGCAAGTCAACCATAAACATAATAGATAGGGAAAGAAACCTTAATACGATCAAATTGGGAAGAATTTGAAATCTTGTTTAACCCAGGATAGCTGCTCACTAAGATCGGGACTGCAAGGCTAACCCTTCGACCACTCGCTATCAAGCTTGTCATCTTAAAAGTTGAAGGCCGACTAAGATTTTCCCCTTCAGAGGGAAATACAAGGACGCATAACCAACATGACAAGTAGGCTGCCAAATAAGTCATATATTTTTGGTTTTCTGCTCCAAGCATAGAAAATGTCATCTCTTGAGAGCTTAACCATATGCTCACCTCCGTTGATATGTCACCTATCGAGTTATGCGTAGATGCTAAGCGTCGAACCTTCTTCTCTCTTCTTGAGGGAGCTAACTCATACTTGATGTCTTGTTTATACCAAAATTGTATCCAGTCAGTAAAAGAGATCCCTAAGCTATCACCCTTCTTCTCTATAAGATGATGGAAGGCAGCAAATAAATACTCACAAGTTTGAGGAAGAAATCTATCCTTTTTTGCATCATGACTTCTAAGCTCTTTGGCATTAGGTATCACTTCTTCATAAGGACACCCACTGATCGGTAGGCCGCCAAGAATATACAAGTCCCAAAGAGATATGGATGCTGAGAGATGTAAGCAGTGTGTTTCTTTGGGGACACGAAGCCTCACAAAAGGCCTGCATGATATTAGAGTTCCGATCATAAGTAGAAAGAGAAGCAACTACAATATTTTGGAGGTTAGCATCATTCAAGCTCTGCACATTTTTGCTAAGGACATCTTCTGTCCATTCCCAATAGCCAGGGATGTAATGATATTCACCCTCGAACAAGATTTCATCTCCCTAACCTAACCCTTCTTGGATCATGCGACACCCAAAATTTGGAAGAGTGCTCGCAAGATTGGTGCCTTAAAGATTTGGTGTCTCAAAATACTATACCTTGGAAGCTTTGTTAGATTTATGGATTCGTTCAAAGGTCAAATCTGCCTTACGAAGGGTGTTTCTCAATTGTGGCCACACATCTGCATAATGACTAACTAGAGGATCTCGGACTAAAAGCTTGGTCTCTACCTTGCTATCTTGCGACCCAATTATGAGGTATCTGAGTCCATAAGATGCGTAAGTGTAGTTCTTGAAGAAGACCATCATTCAGGCTGCATAAAAGGAAAAGTATTATCCTTCATCAATTATAGCACGCAATAGAAAGGGAACAAAAAAAGGGGAACAAGAGTCAAAATAAACAAATATGGCTAGTTGGGCATCCCGTATGTTTATACGTTGGGAACATTGTGAAGCTTCGTTTTGTTGGTTCCCTATATTTAAACATTTAGAACAGTGTAAAGTCTCGTTTTGTTGGTCCCTTATGTTTAAATATTTAGAACAGTAGAAAGCTTCGTATTGTTGGTCCCCGAAAAATCTCATATTGTTGGTCCCTTAGGTTTAAACATTTAGAATAGCTGAAAGCCTCGTATTGTTGGTCCCCTATGTTATATCATTTAGAACAATGTAAAGCTTCGTTTTGTTAGTCCCCTCTGTTTAACATTTAGAACAGCAGAAAGCCTCGTATTGTTGGTCCCCTATGTTTAAACATTTAGAACAGCGGAAAGCCTCATATTGTTGGTCCCCTATGTTTAAACATTTAGAATAGCGAAAAGCCTCATTTTGTTGGTCCCCTATGTTTAAACATTTAGAACAGCGTAAAACCACGTATTATTGGTCCCCTATATTTAAATATTGGAAACATTGTAAAGCCTCAAATTTGTGATCCCAAGTCGTGAGCATGGATTTATCCCTTCACACCTCAAGACCAAATTTTTGTGAAACAATGAAGCTTAAATTCACAATCCTACAAAAAGGAGGAACAACAAAAGAATACACGGAATAAAAAAATATAAAAATAAAAAATAAGGGAGGAGAGATTAGTGGAGATGAATACTTGTTGACTGTGAAGAGACGAAATTGATCTGTGTTCAATGAAAAGGACGACATTTATTTATAGAGGGGTTACTTAATTAGTGACCTACTTAAATTGAAATTCTGTTATTTGAGTTCTAGTTGAATCAGAATAACATTATTCCTACGTCGATTGAAGAGCTTTTAAATTCCCTTCTAATTAGGATAGAACAACACTGGTATTCATTTAAAGGGGGTATTTGGGGCCCCACAAAAGTGGTAGAAATCCAAATGGCATTTGGAATTAAAGAGGCCCCACAAAGTTGCAATTTGAGCCTCAAGGTGAAATAGTTACTGCCTCCACACGATTTTTTAAGGTGGAAGTACTAAAAAAGAATCAGTGGCTCTCTAATGGTATTGTTATAATAATAATTATATTATTATAATATGAATTTAATACTTCAAGTCTAGTTTTTAAAAGATAAAATATCTCAACAAGACTTGAAGTCGGACATTTGTAATCATATAAAATTTATTAAAATATAAATTTTATAATATGATTCAAATTACATTAAATTCAAAATATCTTAGTCCAAAAAAAATAAATATTGTGGATTAATATAATCGGGTTTATTAATTAAGTCTAATAAAATATGGATTTAATTAAAAGCCCAAATTCATTTATTTGGGCTATGAAAGATGACCCACTTCATTGGGCCTCATATCCCTTCATCCAAGAGGCCCACTTGACACCACATGTCAAATAACGTAGCACGCCAAGTCAAACAAAGAAGTCAAAGGGATCATGTCATGTGTCAAGATGACAAGCCCATTTTATCAAAGCCCAATATGTCATGTCACTTAAATCTGATTGGCCAAGAGAAAGTCTGATTCTATAATGACTCCTCTATTCTACAACTATATATAGGGGTTTTCATAATTCAAAATTCACATTATGAATTCTAACAAAAAGCTAGAGAGAGCTCGTGGATCGAACTCCACAATTTATCTACAAATTCAAGAATTCAAACACTCAAGCCTTCAAGTTCAAGAACAAGCTTAAAAGCTTTTGAACTCAAGATCAAGATCAAGATCAAGAACAAGAAACAAGATCAAAATCAAGATTTAAGATCGGATTCAAGAACAGACTTCAAATTCAAGATCAAGCTCAATGGCACTTGAATTTACACTTTAAAAGGTGAATCAGAGGATTCGCAGAGATTGTAATACTCACATTATTGAAACCAAATACTACAAATTGTTGCAATATTTCGTTCTTGATTATTATTTTCTCAACGCAAATTTTATCGTCTACAACAAGAAATCAAAAGTTCATCTAAATAATATGTGCCAGTTGTTTAGCGTGAATAAGATAGTTGGCCTCCTCGATAAGTGTTAGACCCCGTAATTAGCTAAATGGAAGTCAATTGCACATTCGGAAAAATTGTTGTGATTGAGGTATATTTTAAATGTAACTAACTTATGATGCGTGAGTTTGGAATCAAGTGAATTTGGCGGGTAAAA